>WMED01001764.1:0-19218 GCA_019650415.1 Pipa parva
TCTACTTGTCTCTACAGATTACCCAGCATGCCTTAGTTATACAGACTACCCAGCATACCCAGTTATACAGAGCATGCCCCAGTTATACAGAAGAGAGCTAAGTAGTGGGGAAAGCTTGTATTTACCATCTATTCCGTTAGCCAATAAAAGGCATCACCCGTACTCTACTTGTCTCTGTTTATAACTATGTCTAACATAGTTCTACACTCTACAGGTTCCGATAATGATACCTATATGGTTAAATGAGCCCCTATTAGCCAGGTTCAGAGACTGACTTACCTTTTTATGCCCAGCTTCTGTAATCTTAGGGATGTCAAACAACTGGCCAGTATAATACTGCACTCCGCTGAAAAAAACCACCGCTATTGAATCTCCTTCTTTCTCAATAATGGAAAGAATATCTTCTGTCCTTAGAGTTTCTTCACCCTTTAAAAATGAATGTGTTTATTATGGTTGGCTATAGCTGTATTGCTAGCAATGAAGGGAAAGGCCACATTATGAAAACTATACTAAGCTGCTCCATGATATTGTATATGACAAAGTTAGGTCTCTTCATGCATTGTTGCATCTCATGAGCCTCACTGCTCTGATAATTTCTGCCACAATCCACTGCTATGATATAGTGGTAGGGCATTTAAATATTGAGTGTTGCACTGAGGCAGTACTCAATCTTCAGTGTAGTTTGGTGTTGTGCTTAGTGTCTTTGTCACTCAAGCCCTCTGGCTATTCTCTTTTTTCTTTGCGAGTAACAATTTTGCTGTACCAGCTGCAAGTGCTTCTATAAGTCACAGCTTCACTGTTCCAGGTCCGTTTGTTCCAGTTCACCTCCACTGGTGGAGGTTAAGGGTGAAGAGTGGAAGTGTGTTTCAGGATGGGCTTGGGCTAACCTCAAGAAAAAATCTTAGGCAGTTTTCAGTTTTTTATCATAGAAATCGGTTTTGGATAAGACTCTGTGAAATATCCTGTTGTTCTCTATGATATTCATGTAACTTTCATTTCTACACTGTAAACAAGACCCATTTCTGTAACATATGAATACATACATGTGCAACATGACAGTTTTACCAATATACTTTTCCCTGAGTTTGTAGTATATTAATAAAATGTATCAATTTAAATGGTAAACCCAATACTTTTGGGTCCTTTTTTTCACATTTAAATCACTTCACTCTCTTGCCCCTCCCTACATATCTTCCCTTGTATGCGCCCAGCCGTCAACTCCACTCTTCACAAGGAAACCTTCTTCAGGAACCCCTCACCAAGACTGCCTGCTCTCATCTTAAAGCCTTCTATCATCTTAAAGCCTTCTCTCTTGCTGCCCCTTATCTTTGGAATACTATACCCCTCTATCTCTGCTAAGAGCAATCCATCAATATCTTCAAATCTAAATTAAAATCTTATCTCTTGGAGCACGAGCACTGCTATGTCTATATTTTATTTGTATACAACTATTTATTCAAAATTTATATTTTTTATTTATTTTCTTATTTAATTGACACCTATAGCCAAATGAACTGTCACTTTCTGCTATTGCTCTTGTTACCCTCCTATCTGTTTATGTAAGTCTTCCTCCTACTTAGATTGTAAACTCTATGGGGCAGGGACCTTCAATCCTCTTGTTTCAGTCATTGTCTGGCACTTAGAGTGATGTATTTTCTTGATTATATGCTTATAATTTACTTCACTTGTTCTTTGTTACGCACTTCCCTTGTCTTTATTATAACTGTATTGCTGGATTGTACAGTGCTGCGTAACCTTATGACGCTTTATAAATAAAAACATACATACCCAGGGTATGACTGAATATTGAGTCTTGGCATACTTCCATCTGTAACACAAGTACCACCCCTTCCCCTTCCTCAGTGTTGATATAAATGTAGTTCTACCAGTTAATCTACCAGTTAACCAATGAGTAACATAATGTCCCAAGAACTGAACCAACCTTTCGTGGATGGACCAGCAGCATGCATTCTTCAACATTTAGCCCATGTAACTGTATCTGAGACTCGACGGCATACTGAAAAATGAGATGCATTATTTATACAATGATTAGTACAGTATTTCAAGACATCACATCCCAGAGAAAATATCCAACCACAAACACGTGAAGTGATTCAATACAGAGAAATGATCCCATAGGGTTATTAATTCTGAAATCTAATAAAGTATATATAGAGCTTGGGTGGAACCAAAGATTTTCCTATTGCTGAAAGACAATTTGTTTTAAAGTTGTTGCTCAGGAGGAGGATCCCATCCAGACTTGTCAGGGTTTTGTATTTGGTGTAAATAGTGCGTTGATGAAAATGAAGAAGGAGATGGAATAATAGTGCTGGGATTCTGTAGTTTATACCTATCAATAAATTGAATGATCTTTCCTTAATCTAATCTGTCAGATATAACTTATTATAACTATTGTAATCACTACATTTTAAATCATGCCAGTTTTGTTCACCATCAGTGGAGAACTAGAGTACAGCAATACAATCTGGGTAACACAGATTCCTACATATAATTCAGATTCATTAACAGCATGGCGCAAATTTTCCAGGGTCACACTGGGAAAGATCAAGGCAATACATAAGTAAGGATACTGCCACAGAGGAGAAAAGGGACATGTAAAAAGCTGACAAGAGGTTTGGGGGGGAATTCACGATAGTCCGAAGTGAGGTGCAGAGTCTTCGCTTGGGCCCTAAGGAATACCCCCAGCAGCACTCTGGTTTAGTCATGTGATATTCTGAGACCAAGTTATTTGCAGCTTAAGCCCTCATTATCCTGTTACAGTCATGCACTCAAGCCTAACCAAACTGGGGTGAATGTGCCAACATAAGACCCTCTATACAAGGTAAAAGTAAAATAATTTCCACTTTAGCAATTAGAGTGGAAATCAAGCTTATTTATCATTAATTGCATAGCATACATCACTGAAAAGGCAGTTTATTGGTGCATTTATTTCATTAGTACAACTTAAATTAGTATTAGTTTAGGGGTGACAGGTGCACTTTAAGTGAATAAGGAAATAAAAAATGCTAACAATGCTATCAAGATGCAAAACTTATCATGTTAGGCAACCGACTTTTTAGCCTCATAGTTCAGCTTCCCTGCATGAGGAATGTTAGGTGTATGTAAAGACAAGACAGGGAGGTAAGGAAGGAATAAGGGCAGAATCCCACTGAGTAGTGGGATTAAACAGCATGCAGGATATCAGCGAGCGCATAACACCATGTGTGAAGTGAGCAAAGGATCCGGACCTCACTTTGCACAATGGTGAATTACCCCCATAGGGTGAAATTTATTAAAATCGGTAAATTACCACTATCGCAATGTCCATTTTTCAGCCGTTCTGCCATTGAAATCAATGGTTCGGCCAAAATTCGATTTTGCGATATCGGTAGTATCGATGGTATCGATATTGTGATATTGGTAAAAACCTGTTTAATATTGCGATATCGATGCTATCGCTTTTATTAATATATTGCCCCTTAAGTGAGAATTCATTACTCTGGGTTTCTAATCTCTGATTCTTTACTCTGTTCTCTCCATATTCACTAAACAGAGTATTTCCATAAAGAATTTGTGACTGCATCAGTAGCCGTCTCTTGTGTAGTGTGGTGCAGTCAGTTAAACAGTAGGGACCCTGCTTTAATTCAACCCTTTGATCTGGTGAAGTAAACCTGGCGAATGAGACACAATATGTCCTGTTGAATTCGCTACTGTGACAGATTCCGATGTTGTCATTCTAGAGGTGTAGTAACCCATAGCAACCAATAGGTGAATTACCTGTGCACGTGCATGTCAAGTGGTGCGAAGTGAGATTTAATAAAGAAGTAAGGAAATAATTCAGTGAGGGGAAACTGTATTTAACAAGGAATGTAAAAGAGAAACTCGGTGCTTGTTAACGCAGAAAATGCTTGCACACAATGTAGAGATTATCTAACATAAAAAATGTGTTAAAAATAAAATAAATGTATGAGTTATTATCAACCAAAACCGCAAGCTCAAATATGGTATAGAAAGGAACAGAAAATCAATATTTAAATTCAATTCTGTCTTGTAACATACGGTATTTATTCTGTACAAATAACTATAAACGTAGCCACAGGTCAAGAGAATTTGGATTCGATTTATTTTGATTTGTGATGGAAATATTTACTTTGGATTGCTGATTAGCATCATGCCGAAAATATGAAAGTTCCTTACATGGTCTGATGGAAAGGCTTTGGCTTCGAGAAGAATTTTGTACCGTTCCTTTGTAGGTTTATAAAACGAAAGCTGGAAAAGAAAATAGCAAACTGTTCCTCAGTATGAAATGCTTTCAAAAAAAGATCACGAAATACAGTTTTAGGAAAGGTTTCTGCAATGCTTGATGTTTCCGTAAGTTTGTATTGTTTGGCTTGATTAAGTGGTATTGCACAAAGTTGTTGACATTTGTACATGAATGTTGTTCTTTGCAATAACTTTGATTGGCACAAATACATAAAAATACATTCAATAACGAATGATATTAATTAATTTTCAATCATTTATACATGTGTATTCTAAGAAGGACGAAGAAGTGTACAGTGCAATTCAACCTAAATGATCAGATAGTATTTCAAATCAAAGGGATGCTGTGTGGAATCAGTGCCTGTGCCTTGGAAATGTAAGAGTTTGCTTAAGGCATATTTGACACTACTGGTCTTGCAGTGATCTGACTGCTAGCATTGCAAGAACATTATATTGTTCTTCATGACACTTGCCTCAAGCATTTGTACATTCACTCATACCTGATCCATTTCCAGTTCTTCTACTGTTATGTAGCATTCAGCCACTTTTTTAAATTGATACTAGTCCTCCCTTAACTTGTATTCCTATTCATTCTTATCGAGTCTCAAAAGAATAATACGACTGACACTCAAATTTACATGAGTTTAGTAGGATGCAATATTGCATATTGCACGTCATCTATACAATATTCCCATACATTGTGAGAAAACAACACTGAGAAGATTACTGTGAAAGATGAAGAGAAATGAAAAAAAGTTTCAGTTATTTAGGGCAATTCATCAACCAGTGCAATATTTTTAGAGGTCTAGTATCCCACAGCAACCAATCAGCTGTTACAAGGGAAATAGCCAATAGCTAAAAGCCAACTAATTATTGGTTGCTATGCATTATTATACCTTTGCAAATGATTGCAACTGTTGGTGAATTCTCCTTATTGTTTGGATACTTCCAAATTATTTTTCATACATAGATCTGTAGGTTTTGGTAGAAACTCAAAACAAAATAAGCAAAACTAGAAGAAAGTGGGGAGATATATAGTGAGATATAACGGTGAGATTTGCCAGAACCAATGTTTTAATGTAACCAATAAATGGTCTGTGCAACTCCAGACAATAACATCATTAGAATGGCTAGGTCATCAACTCAGTGGCTTCCTCAAAATGTTAAGCTCCGCAAGTTCATGCATGTTTAGAGGCTGTGTATGGGTGTTATGACACTATATAATTATTAAAGTTAAGGAAGATTGCATCTCTCCTAATAAATCCCATTTATTAATTGAGCCTAGATGCCAGCAACACAATAAACCCACAATCTTTCCCTTCCAAGCCAAATGCTTGACTATTTATGTTACTTCCGCATGCATACTTTAACAATAGTAGGACGGTCTTTGAAGCAAATCAGCTCCACCCCTGCTGAGAAAGCTGGTGTCCTAGGCACTGGCTTCAACAGAGCATGTGTGTTTAATGGACTGACAGCAGTATAGACAGCAAGAAGCTTAGAGTTACTCCCTCAGCCCTCTGATCCAATGCTGGTGTGTAAGGCATACTTATAGGTTCAATATGGTTGAAATATTTGCAGAATAGTTCTGTGCCAAATACACAGCACAAAGTGGGCATGGGGTGTTCAATGCTGTTGAACTTTACTAAACAGTAAACATTTTTAATTCCAAAAACAAAACTTCCGGTGATAGTATCCCTTTAAGAAACATTGGTAAGCCATCCCTTATCCGTAATATTTTACTGCATAGTCCAAAATATTTATTTTTTTTCCACAATATCTTTCCAACTCTACAAAACATTAATATGATTTGTAAACGCATATTACCTACCCCAAGGCTTCCAAGCAAGCTATACGAGGCTTGAGATAAATTAAAGTTCTCAGGTTTTATAGAATGACTAAAAAGAGTTCACCGTATCATATTTACTTCCTAGATTAACCACAAAACATTTTCTAAGGAAATAATTTACTGTTGCTTTATTGTGATCGCGCAGAATGGATAAGAACATTCGGCAGCCGAAAATAGACAATAAGTTGTATCTAAGCAGGAACTTACCATTAGAAGATGCAAATTAACACTCAGACCATTCATTAACGCAATTTCATCCTTTTTGGCACCTGCAAAATTACATTTTATTTCTAGTTCAGCATTTATTTCATTTTTTTTTTTTTTAATACAATGATGTCTGTTAATATGAAAAAGACTAAATAGAGGGAAGGGTTTTGGCTTTCAATAAACTCAACAAAAAAATAAACAGGTTTTTTAATATGTCACAGAAATAAAAGTTGGGTCCGATTTATCTCCCTCATTTGGTGTAAAAAATAAAAAAATATAATGAAGTAGCTGTATTTTACAGGGAACTAGTGGATGATATATAGGTATCATTAACTTCCAGCTGAATTCGTAAAAATTGTTCTTTATTTCTAAACACATTGGAAATAGGATATTGGAGTCAAAGCTGGGACCAGCTTAAAGGTAGTAAAGCTTAGAGGCTTCAAATTCTTACTTTCACAATATAAAAGAAATATTACAGATAATGCATTGATTTGGAAATTGACTTGAGTCATTCATTGATGTAAATACTGAATGACTCAATAAATACAAACAATATTGTATCCAAAGTCCTACAGATAATGTGGGTCTTTGTTAGAAATGTTAGGGTTTTTAACACAATAGTGACTGATGTCATAGTTAAAGCATAATGATGGTAAATATTATTAAAGAAAAACTGTACATGACATTAACACAAACCTATACTCTTTCCTTTCCAAACCACAAACTTAATTATTTATGCTTCTTCTGAATGCACAACTTCACAAGAACTTGGGTGCCTTAGGTAGCATTTCCACTGCCAACCTGCTGAAAAAGGTTGTTGTCCTTGGCACTGGCTTTTTACAGAGCAAGTGTGAAAACTAGCACTGGGTGAATGCCTAATTGATATTTCACAGATTAATGTGACATTACTCAACCAGTCAAACAATGTTCATTAGAATATTAATGAAGACCCAACATTGCTGCCATGAGATAGCACTGCAGCACAAAAGTACTGATTTGCTGCTTCATATAATAGTGGTTTAATCTTTCAGACCCTGTAATTAACCACATCAATTATGGTTAAGGTACTTTAGTTCTTCCTTAAGTATGGGATGCAAGGCAATAGCCTTAGTATTGAATAAAAATAACATCCTATACATACAACTGGATTAGCTGCTACATGTACAATGCAAAATGTGACCTTCTATCTCCAAAAATACTGGGAATTAGTAGTTGAAGCTTAAATGTATCAACAAGATTCTGCACATAAGCTGCTATGATGTGTATGAACAGATTATAACAGTAAATTGATATTTAAAGATTTTTTTTCTGTACCCTATAAATATTGATTGTATGTATGTATGTATGTATGTATGTATGTATGTCTGTCCACCCACACTAAAACATTATCATTTGAAACTTTAGTTTGATATTGTTTATTTAGGGAGAAACAACAACAAATCGTTACAGCAATGTATTACTGGACCTAGACTCTAGGGGGCTTATTCATGACAGTGTGAAGAGTAGTGCAGAGGTCCAATTACACATTTATTCCCCACTTCCCCATTTCCCATATACAGTAAACTCTGTGATGTAGCAAATTCCCATCCACTTTGGACTCTTATGATAGTCAAAGACTTATGGAGGAGCCCTTTGCACCACTTTGTGTGTACATGCACATGTAATTCAGTTATCCACCAAGCATTACAGTCTGTCACAGAACAACATTTGGAACGGCATATTGTGCTAAATTCTCCAATATGACTTCACGAGATCAAAGTCAGAAGTAGAGAGTTGATGGCAGGACTCCGATGTGGTGTAAAGCATCTTAACATTCAATAGTGACAATAAAAACCCAGACCAAGTGACAACATGAGCTAAGGATATGATGACAAAGAAAGGGATGTTCACTGATACGTTAAGGGGGTTATTCACTAAAGTCTGAATTGTTGCGTATAGGTGCGAATTTGCCAGATAAAGACAGTCGCAATAGGCTGTTACTGTCGCAGTCACATCTTTATGATGAGAATATTGTCGCAGTCGCGAATTTATTATGGGAAAATTGTCACATTGTTAACTTTAAAAAATTGTCGCAACTTTACAATGGGGAAATTGTCACGTATTTGCTATGGGAATATTTGAGAATTCGACAGTCAAATTCGCACCTTTGTGAATAACCCCCTAAATCCTTAGCGCAGTGAACCTGAAGAATAAAGCCTGAGGCAGAGGAAAATGTCAGTGCCTGGTAAAGGAACCCTGGGAAGGAGGAAATCTGTTTTTTTATGTGGAAGAATGTATTTATTAGCATTTTATGAGTAAGCACTTGCTGAAAGAAGATAAAGTTGATTTGTTTGTTGATGAGCACTGTGTCCATTTAAGTCTGTTTTACCCACTTAGGGAGAAATGTTGTGGAAATGCTGAATACTTAATGAATTTGGTGAATTAATGATAAGAAAATGAATCTGAGACAATGGTATTTAGATTCCACCTATATCCTTTATGAACATTAAAAAATGTATCACTTTATGATATAAGGATATAAGTATCAGGAGCATCCACATTCTAATCTAGGTGTCATATATAGACTGAATGGAACTGGTTGTTGAGCAGTAAGAACCCCAGTGACAGGCTGGAGAAGCTGGTCCCTGAAACTGGCCTCCCCTTAGTGACAATAAAACCCTGAAACCTGAGGGACACTTGAGAAGATTTAGCTTAGAAGTAACAAATAAACACTACTAATAGCACTACAAACTTGCTGTCTGTCTGAGTGCAGAAAAGATAAAAGTTAGAGAGTCAGCAAACCCAGTTGGCATCCGTTAGTGCTCAGATCTAGTGGGCTGCCACTTACAGGTAACTGGGTTGGTGAACAGCATCAAACCTCACGACCAAAATGGGAACCAAAAGGTATAGTCAATCATGAGCCAGTGTCAATTAACTGAGAAAGCTACAAACAGAGCCAACAGGGAGAAAAACAAATGCTTAGTCAGAAATCAATCCAGGATCATTCACAAAAGGTAAACACAAGATTCCTATGAATACCTATGTGTACATCAATATAAATAACCCCTACAATTAAAACTATGTATCTATTTATAACTATAATCAGAATAGGGGGAAATTATGGTACATGTTTTCATATAGTATTTAAACAATTCAAGAGTGATATCATAACAGCCTGTTGCAAAATTGATAAACAGAAGTTATTACCCACTATAATTGCTTATATGTCTATTTCTATAGCAACAGTTGCACAGTGAGCCTGTTAAATTATCAACTGCAGTCTATAAAAAAAGACCTAGTGCCAACGGGAGATCTAGTTTCTATGTTCATGTTCACGTCTAGATGGTGAATTTTTTATGATATCAACATGCGAGCCACTGCAGTTTATGCTAAAAACAGAGAAGACTGATGTAGAGGAATTATGCTATAAAATGCTATAGCATTAATATACTTCCCCCGTGATCTGAGGACAGAAGACGTTATCTGGGAGTTTCAGAAGATCCCTTTCCATTTGTAGTTATTCCAGATGCTTCAATTCTCTTTATATGTGTGAACTTCAGCTCTGAGAGTGGAGAACGTGTCTCAGATGAATGTAGTAGGGTAGCTATTGGATGAAGACAATACTGGACGAAATGCTGATATGTAGGTGGCAAGAAGTGTAGCTTTCACACAAGCTTTTCATTATATTGGCTTGGGTGATTGATGTGCAAGTGATTCAGTATCTGTTACTAACGTAGCGTAAGTTCAGTGGGCAGTGTGAATAACAGTGTTAGAAAGTTACATTTAACAACCACCTAAATCATTAACAATATAAAGACTTTGTAATAAAGATTGATTTGTTAATGACAAATAATAATAATATATACTAAAATGTCCACTATATTTTTGAACATTGATTATATTTAATTAATTTTTCTTTTTTTTTCTCTCACAATATTCCGTTGTACACTTGTCCATCCTTACTCTCATCACTTTACCTTCACTGGTTCGGTTTATATCTTCTCTTACGCTTGGAACAGCTTACAAGAGTAGCAAGGGATCTTCTGCTAAGCCTGAGCTATAATGAAACCCAGCGTGAACTCATCATCCACTTCCTCTATTCTCAATAGTCCATTCAACACTTCCTTTTTTTTTTTGGTTTAGAATTTTGTGCATCCAAGGTTTCCAAGAGTGGCTGCTATATATCAGGTTGTCTTTTACCCTAAAAAGCTCCAGTCTGACAAGCTCTGTTTTAAATTTCCTCCCGATATTAATGTAGCCTATCAATGATTATCTATTCACAACCCCAGGAACTAACTACTATACTTAGAGATTCACCCAAATAACAGCAAATCTCTGTGCTCTTTATTTGATGAATTCCTTCAACAATCCACATCATTGATACAAACCACATACTGCTTTGGTGACCTCAGTACCCAGGCAAGTTGCTATAAAAATAATAAAAATATATACATTTTGAGAGATTCACGTTGGTGTTGTTTAGCATAAAAAAATACCCATGATCATGCAGCTGTGGGAAAAAAAACTTAACCCTAGCTAAAAGGGTATATTGTGCTGCTACTTCTACTATTTCAATACTAGGGCACCACAAGGCTTAGTTCTTATTCCCAACAGATATTAAGATAAAAAAAAATAAAATAAAACTTCAAAGACTCCACTTGCTTCACAAGCCAGTGTCTGCAGCTGCACAGGCTATAAAAGTTCTTCCCCTGTCTTACTTCCCCTTTAGATGATATGGTTTGGCTAGACAGCCTGTTCTAGGCTGGTACAATACATATTTATCTTAATTCATTGACATTAACACAAACACAAATAAAACCTGTATGTAAAAAAAATTAAGTCCTATAAAATTATATGAATTACAAATAAAATGAAAAAAAAATCTGCTATTTGAATAATGTGAAAAGAAAGGCAATATTAAACTATGGATGAACTCACCATAGGTCAAATCATATACACTTTAACAAAGGTAAGGCTGCAGTGTAATACTTTGCATGCCTTTTTCAGTCTGTTCTATCTTTTTATGCTTGTTAAATTGAGAGACTTCACATAGATAAAAGAATTATTAATGAAAGTCCACTCAAGAGCAAACTGTTTCACTGAAATTCTCAAATTTAAATGCTAATATAATGGAGAGACCAAGGCAAGTGGGAGTACTGATGTTTGCTTAATGTAGCTTAATGTAAAATATTTAATCAGTCTATCTGGAGATTTGTGGGGGTAGAAGATTTAACACTAACTACTACTGTGTTAGATTTCAAATGTAAAAGCTAAGACTGGTAATATATACATTAATTTAAACTGTTGTTAAACCTGCATTATCATCAATATTCACATATACTGTATATTCAATACACAAATATATGTTTACTGATGTTATATTTGTTAGCTGCTGTATGGTACCAACACATATAATTTATAGTGACCATACATAAGGTGATATTTAGCAGTGTTTTAACATTATCCTAACATTTTTACATTATTTTACAGTTATTTTCTACTGCAAAGTTTCACAAAACTAAAGGTATATTGCTTAAAGCACCAGTAACATCAGAACAAGAAAATATAAAATGCAGCCACCCAAATTGTTGTCTAACAACAATGTCACTCCCCTTTCTAACACAATATTGAAACAGCAGTCGTGGTTTTGCAAATTCTGCAAATTAGTATTTGAAAGATAGAATTCAACTACCTAAATGGTTGTATACTAACAGGGGCATTTCTGTTCTAACAGATTCCTGAGACAGCAAGCAGTCTACATGTTACAAGTTCTAGAAGAAACATCTTAGTATCAGAAAGACATAATGCAACTACCCCAGTGGTTGTCTACCAACAGGAACATTCCCCTTCTAACAGAATCCTGAGACAGCAAGCAGTCTACATCTAGAAGAAACATCAGAAATATGTAATGCAGTCACTCCAGTGGGAATCTACCAACAGGAACATAACCATTCTAGCAGAAACCCGAGACAGCAAGCAGTCTGTGTCAGCTACCAATGGATAACTACACTGATATGTGGTTTACTAGTAGTAGTAGTAGTAGTAGTAGTAGTAGTAGTAGTAGTATGGGATTATCCAATATTTATCCCATATATACTATGAGTAGATGTATCAAACAGTTTCAACAAAACCAAACACTTAGTATTCATTGGAATGCACTTTAATATATTTCACTATATCTGAATGCTTCTTTCAGTTTAACAGTATAGAATTTGTGTCACTTCAAGTTAAGGTTATTCTAGCATCATAAAATGATTTATAGCAGCAGAACAGTACAGAACTAATAATGTCTGGATTTTGATTCAGGCTCTGCATAGTGCCTTATAAATCACAAAATAATATTTTAATGAATGGTAATCCAATCATTCTAATTTAAATGATCTTTGCCTTTTACACACACATTTTATCATTGCATTTTTGTGTCAGCTTAGAGCTGTGCTGAATCAGCTTATTGGCAAGAGTAAGCCAGACTTCCATTTTGCCTATTCTATTCCTCATATCAGGAGTCAGCACTTAAAACGCTCTCCCAAATTTATTTCCCATTTTACTTTCAATGGAAATTGCAGTCATTCATTTGCCTTCAAGCTGTCTTTGCTGAAATGTCCCAAAAATCTAACCAAATGAAAGTCAAAATATATGCACGTATTTTATGTCCTACCATACATGGTCAAAATGTATTAATTGGAGATATCTTCATGTTTCTGAACATTTTTATTTAGTAACATGAGCTTCTCTGGTACACTATGATCTTTTTAGATGAGGCAAAATATTTAAAGATGCTAAACAACCAGTGCCCCTTCTAAGAAGATTAAGCGCAACCGCGCGAAATGCGTCAGGGGGCGCATGCCGCTGTTTTAAACTGTTACTATTGAATCCTGTCTTTTAATGGATACCTAATAAATTTATTGTTTTTAACTTTGGGAGCGCCGGAGCAACTATTTCTATCTGCTGCTGCTACCATGGGTTTATCCTCCTGAGCACCCCTTCTGATATTATAGTAAGTTCACTGCTGTTGGGATTGAGCAGCCATTATTCTGTTTTAACTCTTCTAAGAACAATCTAAAAAAGTAATATAATCTTAGCTTTTTGGATTTATTGTTGAAAAACAAATGCTCTAGTATTAAAAAAACATTACTATAATGGATAGTTCTACCCCTAATTAATGCCAAAAATCAGGAATCTCCTGTCCTGACAAAATAAGTATATATAGATATAAATAACAAAAGATGCAGGCATACTTTTCTGTAAAAAGGACTACTTAGAAATTATTAGAAGAAAAATGACAACAATTACAATTTATTAATACTGAAAAAAAAAGAGACAGGAACAGTAGCTGAAAAATCTGTTTCCTATCAGGTTGGATCCTTGACTATTTGAGTAAGGTACCCTTTTAACTTTTGTAGAATCCTGGAGTTTCAAAGACTCAGCTCTACCCATTCATATTTTTTTATTATTATTATTATTTAATGGGGGATATAAACAGTGAGAGATCAAAACCTGGGGATATAAATGAAGTCACAGCTGCATAGATTACTTCATCCATGAACATGAGTTTACTGATTTAGCAGAGAATAACCCCCCTGGACTACCTTATAAACAACAGTAAACAAGGGTTTCATTGACTGTACTAATGTTGTACAAATCAGACCTGCATTTTATTACTTCATTACCCACTTAGTGCAATGAGAGGTAAAAAAGTCATATGAATTCCCTTCTTTGCACACAGCCTATTATTCTACTTGTAAATCAGAGGTCCCCAAAATTTTTACACAAGGGGCCATTTCACTGTCCCTCAGATCGACGGAGGGGCAGACATTAAAAAACACCTATGAAAATCCCATTGCACACTGCACATATCTTATTTTAAAGGAGACCTAAAGTCAAAAAATAAAAAAAGTGTTAAAATACTTACCTTATACAGAGCTGATTCATTACAGTCACAGCATGAGCTGTGCTGTAATTATCTGGCTCCCGATGCTTCTCCCAATGCCTCCTGCACAGCCCGCTGGCTGATATAGAAGCCAGCGAGCAGCTCCTTCTCCTTCCGCGGCCTCATACATCATCACGCTCATTGCGGGGAGCGTTCTCATTTGCCCCCACATTAAATGTGATGATGTTTAAGCCTTGAATCACCCGAGGTGTAAACAGGGTGGGAGTAGCAGCGGCACTGGCTGCCAGTCAGCCAGTCAGCCAGCGCTGTGAAGAAGCATCAGGGGAAGCATCAGGAGCAGGTTAAATCGGCTCAGTATAAGATAAGTATTTTAACACTTGTTTTTTATTTTTTGACTTTATTTCTCCTTTAAAGTAAAAAAAAAAGGATACAAATACAATATTTAAAAATATACTGTGCTGCCTTACCCAACAACCCCCCTCCCACACTGTGCTGCCTGCCTCACAATTCCCCTTTCACACTGTGCTTCTTTCCCCCACAACTCCCCTCCCACACTGTGCTGCTTGTCCCACAACCCCCCCTCCCACACTATGCTGCTTTCCCCACAACCCCCTCCTTACTCTAAGTCCTCTGAAGGGGATGCTATCCTGGTGCTCGCCCCCCTCCCCCTTTTCCATCCCTACCTCTTCCCCTTCTCGGCTCCTTCTGCTGTAGAGATTAGTGTTACAGAGCTCCTCACTCCCTCCCCCACTGCTTCCTGATCACGTGTAGTTATATCATTGGTGTGCGATGGTGGAGTGAGCGACTAGCGCTGTGACACTAATCTTTATAGCAGATGGAGCAGCGCCGGGGATGAGATAGGTAGGGAAAAGGAGGGGGCGAGCACCAAGATTGTACCCCCTTGCCTACCCCTAGTCCCAGCACTGATGACGGGGGCCAGGTAAATGGCCTCAGGGGCTGGATGCGGCCCACGGACCGTAGTTTGGGGACCCCTGCTGTAGAGGAAATATGGAATTCAAAGGATCCCGGGCTCTAAATAATTTTGATACCATCTCCATTTGGTTTACTCCCTCTCTACTGCACATAGGGTAGAGGAAATTGGATTAATTGTTGCAGGTGATAGAGTTTGTTAACTGGACACTTTAATTTTAACTAAATTGTTAAGATATTAATCTATCTAACTAACATTGAGAGTATAGTAAAAGTGGATTTATGTACAATAGTATTTTATTAATATAAAATATATATTTTTTAATATAATAGTGGATTTCCTAAGGAAAAAAAAAACAGATTTGGTGTATGTGAGTATGTGTGAAGAGACATTAGCATTTAAATTTTACAGATGGTAAAAGACAGAAAATGTTTTTGCAACACTCATTAAATTCATCTGATCCAACATTCTTTTATTTTGAGTTAATCTGTAACTCTGGTATCAAGAGCATAAAGCATTAAGATAAGAAAATAATTTCAACAGAGAATGAAATTAGAACCACTGTATTTTGATCACATCAAATTAATTCTATGCAAGCCACAGTGAAATAGCACTGTACTTACCTCCAGATGATAGGTGTGCGCACAGGCACACCCTAATGTGCAGCATGCAGTGCAGGCTCCTTTAACAGCAAGGAAGGAAAGCAGCAGGAAGGGGGCAACAGGAGAAGGAAAGCAGCAGGAAGGAGGCAACAGGAGAAGGAAAGCAGCAGGAATTGGGGACAGGAAAAACTTTACCTTTAAGAAGTTTTTCTTTGGTGGCACACAATAATGAAATGGCCTGTGCACACTTATGCTCCAGATCAGACTTGGTAGAGTTAAAGTGGACCTGTTTCCTCAAAACTCAGATACTAAATTAGGTTCTACTAATGAAATAAACATTTAAAAAATACATATTTTTTAGTGTAACTTTATACAGCGTTTCTCACTGTCATCTTCCCTGTTGGCTCAACTTTTATTTCCCAAGTGTCGGGGAGGGGCTAAATAATGATTGACATTATAGCTCCTCTAATCATTTCCCTGATAGATCATAATTTAAGGGATCTGGTTGGAGGAACTTTAATGTCAGTCATCCTTTTAGCCCCACCCAACCCAACTCGAGAAAGAAAAGTCGGGCTGACAGGGAAAATAACAGTGAGAAACACTATAGAAAGGATCAATTTTTTAAAATACATATATATTTAAAAAAAAAAAAATCATGTTTATTTCATTAGGAGAACCTAATTTAGTATTTGAGTTTTGTGGTGTCACTTTAAAAGCTTGATGTCAAAATCATGTGCATTTTGATGTAATAAAAAGTGTTTGGCACTGTAGGACATTAATTATAAAGAAGAACCGTTATGACACCTTATGGTGTGTGAAATAAAAAAAATGTAAACATACCTACAACAACGGTCATAAGATCTACAATACATTCATCACTTAAAGCCCATGGACGTTCCCCAGTAAAATGACCATGTACACCCCTGTAAATAAGATAAGAAGACAATTAAGTATATGGTTATATAGGTAACACAAGCAAGTCATTTGAATATAACTTTGAACTTGATGAAAACGCCAATAATATTACCTTTAACTTTTATATTATTTGTAGCAAATACTGCTTCATTTTAACAGGTCATTGTGATGTTTATATATGGATGCTTAAGCAATTAATTTAGCTCCTTATAGACACCCTTTTTCTGAGTCAGCTGCTCAAGCCTGAATTTTATTGAAGATTACAATTAAATATAGTCCACTAAGGTTCATGTACTTTATTGTCACCATGATCACCATGCTGCTGTGACAATAAAACACATCATGCTTTTTCCTAAATACTTAGCAGTAAAATGTTGGGGGGCCATAACCTTATAGCCCCAGAACTATCTGAAATCACCTGTTTTATCACTGCAGCCTGTGTTTGACTACAGCACAGGTCTCAATATAAGATTCCTGCATATTTTTAAATAAAAAAGAAAATCACGCTAATGGTAGCTTTATATACTGTACATCATTTTCTAAAAATTGCTTATTTCCAGAAAATCAGAAAAGTTTAGCAGTGTATACCAAAATGAATAGGAATTTTTGAAACAAGGAAGAACAGGGGATAATTCTTTAAAGATTACATTAAATACATACAATGGTAAATCAGAGAACTGAGATTAATAGGAGATTCAAAAGCTTGGTAGGCACCAAGATTAAAGAGAAGGGAACATATTTCTCCCAATGTTATTAATTAACTGTATTAGTGCTGTTAAGAATGACTTGATAAATTAGATAGGTTTACACTTAAAGACACATTTTAGAGGAGACATGGATCAATATGTGTAAATATACACACAGTCAATAAAAAAAGATTAGTCTAATTACATTTTCATCCCAAGAAGCATGTAGAAGACAAAAGGACATCAATTAGGACTTAAAGAAAAGAGATTTACTAACAAAATAGCTAGGGCAACCTTTTGTTAGACCAGATAAATTCTGTTTAATTTAATGCTTTAACTAATCTAATCTTAGAATAGGTAAGCCTCGTTTCTACCCTTTTCTTTTAGACTAGGTTCACACACAACATAAATGCGCCACGTATTTAGAAATGCGTGTCTAGAAAATACGCTAGCATATTTTCTAGATGTGCATTTCTACTGTACTTACCAGATATAGGCGGGTAATTCAGCAAAGAGCAAACTTACCCTCCAATCCTTCGCATCAGCTCACAGAGACTGTTACGCGCTCTCTGATGTCCTGCACGTGGACATCAGCAAATGCTTTAAAGGGATTCCAGTCTCAGTGAGGCTCGCAAGGCTCGAGTCGCCTTGCTAGTCTGGAATCTCTTTTAAGTGTCCGCGTGCAGGACATCAGTGAGCACGTAACAGTCTCTGTGAGCTGATGCGAAGGATCGGAGGGTAAGTTCGCTCTTTGCTGAATTACCCCCATAGTGTGAGTGCTCCGTTGGCATTTGCGGCTCTTACTATCTGGCTGCATTTTGTGTGCGGCGGATATGCACCGACATAAAATGCGATGTGAAGTATTTGAGTGTGCGCATACATCATATGTTAGTGTGGCCGGCAACAGGTAAGTCCCATTGGGGTTTACACGGTGCAGCTTTTTTTTTTTTTTTTTTTTTTTTTTTTTTTTTTTTTTGCGCAGTGTGTATACCCCACGCATAAAAATGCTTGTGTGAACCTAGCCTAAGTGGTGGTGATTCTTGTCAAACTGCTAGCTATCAATTAGTTCCAAGCCAGGCGTTGGGGGGTTGGGGGTGATATAACTAGGCAAACCTGTATGGTGTGAATTGCAAAATATTTTCCAGATAAAATGCATGAAAAACTAAGAATTTAAACTGCAAACAATTTTTAGGGTTTTTTTTTTTTTTAATTCATTTTTAATATATAAATCTTCTTACAAAGGAACAGATTTTGATTACTTTTTTTATTTAGTACGTGAGTTGTGGAATTATTAGAAAAACTGGCATAAAATTAGTTAATAAGTTAAACATAAAAATAAAAATATTTGAATTGCAGAGTTGCACAATTTGTTCAGTGGCATTAAATAAAACTCGAAATAGATAAACAGTAACATCACATTCATCTTTACTTTATCCAGGAGCTAGCCGGGAGCTATCCAGGAGCTGGCCAGGAGCTATCCAGAAGCTATCCAGGAGCTATCCAGGAGCTAGCCGGGAGCTATCCAGGAGCTAGCCGGGAGCTATCCAGGAGCTGGCCAGGAGCTATCCAGAAGCTATCCAGGAGCTATCCAGGAGCTATCCAGGAGCTATCCAGGATCTAGCCGGGAGATAGCCAGGAGCTATCCGGGAGCTATCCGGGAGCTATCCGGGAGCTATCCGGGAGCTATCCGGGAGCTAGCCGGGAGATAGCCGGGAGCTATCCGGGAGCTAGCCAGGAGCTAGCCAGGATGGGTTCCAGTAAACCTAAAGCAAATCGTATAAAACAAATAAATCCAGGCTGTTCACTGTGTAGATTCAAAAAGGCATCGCCATTTATTGTGGAAAAAACCTCAACGTTTCGGGGGGCAACTGCCACCCTATACATGATGAAGGGTAGCG
>WMED01001765.1:0-26260 GCA_019650415.1 Pipa parva
AAAAAATATTAAACATACTAGAAAAAAAATAGTCTATGATGGTAACCAGTGTACGGATGGAGTAATATAAAGAGATTATTTACTGTTAAATCGGTTTCTCTGATGTTGTTGTGGGGGGGTGGGGGGGTGGGGATGTCACAGGGACACTGGGTAAAATAAGCCTCCCATCAGGAGGGACACTGGAAGGATCTCAAAACTTCAGACTTAGGGGGTAATTGGCTAAAGTCCAAAATGTTATGTAAAGGTGTGAATTAAGACAGTCGCAATAGACTGATACTGTTGCAGTCGCGACTTCAGTATGGGAATATTGTTATGGTCACAGATATGCTATGGGAATCCACAGTTTGAGAATTCAACAGTCGAATTCTCACTTTAGCCAATAACCCCCTAGATTGCAATTGTCAGAAACAACACGGTAATAACTGAACCATAAAACCATAACTCCGTTATAACATTGTACACAAAAAGATAGAGGGAAGTCTCGTGTCTACCTACGGCTAGTTCTTGTGTACCATGTTATAACAGAGTTATGATTTACCATAATGTTTTATATTTTCAGATCCTTGCAGTGTCCTACCTCCTTATGGGAGGCACCTTTTACCCAGCGTTCCAGTGTCCCCCACAAGAAATGTACTTTTATTATTTTTTTTTTTTTAAATTTTCTCTATATTGTAGATCTTCTATTTTAGTGGAGGAATTTAAAAAAAAAAAAAAAAACACACACACACACACACACACACACACACAAGCTTCTGGAAAACAAATGGTCAGAGGGTTGAACTAGTCAGCAAAGCCTCTGTCCTATACATAAAGCAACCATTTGCTCCAACTTATTGCTATAAACTAATGAAGTGTGCCCCTAATTAACAGTAACCCGTGGCATTGTTTACGAGTCTCAATTTAAAAGCAATAATTCGACAACACAAGTAGCAGGACAATTTAAACCAATCACCCATGAAAACCAGGGTACAGCCGAGAGTGGCGGTAGCGACAAATACTAGTAATAACTGTCCCGGCAAAGGGGTTTTTAAATAAATAAAGTCCTCAGCGAAAAGGACAATCTAGTCAAATAGGTCCCAAGCAGAAGTCTGAAGGATCAGTTACACAAAATAAAACCCCGTTCAGAATGCCAGGACACTTATTCTATTGTCATCTTAAATGAATGAATAAAGGAATGAATGAATAAAGTAATGAATGAATGTTTGTTTTTTGTCTTTACTGATATTAGCCACATTTTTATGGGGCTTACTGGCTAAAATGCAAAGAGTCATGTAAAGGAGTGAATTTGCCACTTCTCCAATATTCTGTGACGTGGCAAATTTGCCAGCTAACGATGGTCGCACACTATACCACATACTACTAATGATGCGTTCTTGAATTTACTATAGAAATACTGTCACGGTTTCGACTTTACTATAGATTTATATTGTCATGGTCGCAGATATTCTATGGGAATATTGTCGCAGTCATGGATTTTCACTGTTTAGTGAATAAGGAGTAGAGAATCAGGGCGTAGCCACCCGACATAGTGAGAACTCACTTCGAGAGACGAATTTGCACTAAGACTGGTGATGTAATCATCACACATTTTCAAATGTCAGCTGGATTAAGTTTTCTATAAGATCTGCCCTTTGGGTGTAAGTTGCATGTGTAAGGATCACTTTAGTGGAGATGGAGCTTGTAGGTATTGTACCAAGCCGAGTAGCCAAAGCACTCCTCTCACGTTGAAATATTAAAAAATAGCTGAATGAAATGGTGTGGATTCTTTCACAGCACCCTTTATACAATCCAGTTAAATAGACCTTATAGACCACTCATGGCCCAGAAGATTTGCTCTGCATCTAATTCTACCTCCAGTCCTCAGTCATTAGCAGGAAGGCTCTGCTGATGTTTATATTGTGCAGTTACATTGTATACGCTACTGTTAAGGTAATAAAAGCACTTGATTTACTTTCATAATGACAGATTATTGAAAGTACAAATCAACTGATTAATGTCTTATTGCTGGATGACAGTAAATCTATTAAATATGGGCAGTTGCGCAAAGAGCAGACAGAACAAGCAGAATAACAATGCTTTATGAGTTTTAATTGGCCTTAGATTTCAAAACGGTAAAAAGAATAAACAATTAAAGCACTGGATGTAAAACTCACTTATGTGGAGAGGATCTCAGGTCTGTGCGTAAGGGCTATTATTACATGTAACATAATTTTATTTATTACACACATTCCAAAGTGCTCATAAAAGTAAAAATAAACTTAGATCTTCAGTAAACAAGATTCTATGCACGTTCGAGCACAGCTAACTTGCTGAAAAATGTGGGAAAATACAGGACCCTTGGTTGCAAAATGAAGAGACCACCATTATGGATGAAACAACTGACTGCTTAAAATAGACTACCATGTTGATCATCGCACAATATTGCCCTTATTAACCATTATCATGCTGGGGTTGTATTCCCACTTAGGGCAATGAAAGGCGAGGAGATTTAACACCAGAGTCAAACTCCTGACAAAATGCACATAAAAGGATTTCAATGTTAACCACTTTACAAATGTACTCTCAAGCCAGAACAGTAACAGAATGATTTTGGTTTGTTCTGCTATAAGAAATGTAATAAGAATTCCGGCACTCCAAGGACATAGCATTTTTGTATTTTAATTGCGTTTTTAAACTGACCCATGTGGTGAAATAAAGAACGGATTTTATTTTCACGTCCTTTGAGTGCCTTGGAGTCTTATTACATTTCTTCTGATTGATCGTCCACTGGTTCCTGAGCACCCGTGTTTCAACATATAAGGGGATTGAGCGGTCAGTACATATTTATTTGTGTGTTGTTCTGCTATAACCCTTACGGTCACAAACTCGTTCAGTCTCCAAATGTCGCATTTTCAGAGCATTGGTGACCTATATTTATGTTATTTATTGTTACAGTGGTAATTGGCTGATATTCACTCGTGCATCTCTTCAAGTTGCACATGAGTTTATTTCACCTCACTTGTGCTAAGTCGCTGCTTAAGGATAAGATCACACTAGCGTATTATGTGCAGTGCATAATACCCTAGTGTAAAATAATAATGCGGCTCTATGTATCCCTACAGTACTTACCTAGTTCCGGACACATTGACGTATGACGCACAAACGCCGCGTCCAGAACGCTGGCTGTCGTATTTCTGCTGGCATATATACCGCCGTGCACAAAATGCGGCCAGATAATAAGAGCCGTGAACACAGAGGGAGTATCACACTGTCGCAGGCAAGTACAACAGAAAAATATGCCAGAAATTTTTTTTTCTGTTAAATCGCACTAGCAAATTATGCGCTGCCCGTAATAAGCTAGTGTCAACCTAGCCTTAATTAACTTCAGCTTTAAAAAACAATATCAATTTCAAATAAAAGAAATAAATGTGGTTCTCACGCCATAACCATCTGGTAGTTGGAGTGATTGAACATGTAGCCGCCCACAATCCACATCACGTCACCGACCACTGCCGCTTTGTGCGATGCCCTGGCAAGTTTAGAAATGGAGAACTCTTCACGGACCCAAAAGGACTCATCTGCAGGTACTGACACAGAACAGCTGGGACCTGTCACAAGGAGAGAGGTGTTAGTACAGCAATCATAGGTATTTTATTTGGGGTCATGCCGTGATTTGCTAGGCAGCTGCACCTTATATATTCCAATCCAGAACATTTTATCTCCATTCATACTGTGTTATTGTGCCAGTGTCTTGCAAAGATCATAATAGACTTCCCCGTCAAATCCAACTGCGCCCTAGACTTCCCCGTCAAATCCAACTGCGCCCTAGACTTCCCCGTCAAATCCAACTGCGCCCTAGACTTCCCCGTCAAATCCAACTGCGCCCTAGACTTCCCCGTCAAATCCAACTGCGCCCTAGACTTCCCCGTCAAATCCAACTGCGCCCTAGACTTCCCAGTCAATCTAACTGCGCCCTAGACTTCCCAGTCAATCTAACTGCGCCCTAGACTTCCCAGTCAATCTAACTGCGCCCTAGGCTTCCCAGTCAATCCAACTGCACTCAAGAATTCTTAACCATCTAAAAGCAAACTTTTTTTGTTTATTTGGACCAGACAAGGATCCCAATGTTTTATGATTTAGTGAAAGTAAGATACCATGTTATTCAGTCTTTTCAATGAGGGCCTGTTTTCCACCTCTTCAAAAAAAAAAAATACTGATACATTGTAACATCATTAAAAAAAGTGATGTCATAGTTATTGAAATACCAATAATTGAAAATAAGAAAATATGATGGTGCCTTTTACTTCCCTTTAACTCAGTAGAATTCCTGTGGCAATTGTTACAACTATTCCCTAAAAATAAGACAACACAAAGGGTTACTGGTTAAAGTCTGAATTGTTACGTAAAGGTGTGAATTTGCCAGCTAAAGACAGTCATAATAGACTGCTACTGTCGCAGTCACATCTTTACAATGAGAATATTGTCTCAGATGTGACTTTACTATGGAAATATTGTCAAAGTTGCAACTTTAAAATTGTCGTGGTCGAACCTTAAGCAATGGGAAAATTGTCGCAGTCGTGGTTTTCCTATGGGAATCTGCTGTTTGAGAATTCAACAGTCGAATTCTTACTTTAATCAATAACCCCTTTTTCTTTTAACAGAAAGCAAACATGATATTTGTGTATTACATTATAGTTTCATTGCATAAAGCAGATTTCAGCAGGGAAAGTTAATAGCAGTAAAACTAAATGGAAAAATAAAAACATATGGAAAATGCTCATTATGGCATAATAATACAAAACACACAAACTATTTCTTTATTCTTGTAGCATCTGGTGTCTGATGGCATGGCAGGGAAGTTAGACATTATGGAGATTTTCATATAACAGAGCATGTGCTGGTCAATAAATACTTTTATTTCAATAACTCTGATCCAGTTGCATTTCCAACAACATTGTGTGAAAAATCTTTTGTAAATTTATACAGCCAAAAATGGAGTAAAAATCTAGACAGATCTTGTGAAGTCATATAACTGTGTTAATCATGAATATGGCTATAAATCACAGTTTATCACTACTGATCTTCCCAAGGTACAAGCTATAGGAACTCCAATTAGAACATTCTTCCAACTGCATCATAAAACACACAGGGGGTTATTCACCAACGTGCAAATAAGACTGTCGAAAATCGCAAACAGCAGATTCCCATAGCAAATCTGTGACAAATTCCCCATAAGAAAGCCGCAACTGCGACAATATCCTCATTATAAAGAAGTTGTGCACCGTGTTAGCCATACATTTAAGCAAAGACAAGAGAGTACAGGTGATACCTTTTATTGGCTAACGAAATAGATGGTAAATGCAAGCTTTCCAGGCTCCTAAGGCCTCTTCATCAGGCAATAATATGGAACTGAGAATGACAATTTTATACAGAAACTGGTACATCATGGCTAAATGTTATCAGTTTAACATCCTGACATCAAAAGAATCATACACTGGAACAAAGCAATAAATTCCCATCTATCCAACAACAAATCCTAATGCTATATAGTGAGATATTATCAGTGAAACAACATCGCAAAACTACAAAGTCACAAACTAGTACAGATGTTATCTATTCGACACCCATTTGGAGTGTTGACCAGTTGTAAAAATGTGATTTAAAGCAATGTAGTTAAACAATACATCAAATTGCAGTACAGGATAAACTGTGGGAGAGGGGTTAATTGGGCTATTAGTCAATAGGTATGAAGCTTGTGGCCATTAAAGACAGTCAGTTGCTTTTGAAATGTAAAGTGTCTCTTCCTTAGTCTGTAACTGGGGAATAGGGATGGGAGGGGGTGGCAGTGAAATGTTAATCCAGGACATAGTTCTGCATAAAACTTTTGTCCCTGTTAAGTCCATTCTGGAGGGTGTTAAATATTTTCATAAATTTAACTTCCCATTCTTTTCTGACACTTTGGGTGGAAAAGTTACCCTTCAATACTAATATTCCCAGGTCCTCTATGCTGTGGTTGTAACTACAAAAATGTGCTGCCACAGGTAGTTCAGTCTGGCCTTTGTTGATGCTGAATCTATATGTTCTCATACGCTGTCGCAGTGTCAGACCTGTTTCTCCAACATAGAGTCCTGTACTAGAGCATTTCCTGCACATTATCAGATACACCAGGTTGGTAGATCCACAGGTGTATGTACCCTGGACATTAGTAGCAGCAACAGTAGCAGCCTATTGTGACTGTCTTTATCTGAAGAATTCACACCTATACGGAACAATTCGGAGTTTAGTGAATAACCCCCACAGTGTCTGGGTAAATAGTAATCCTAACAATGAAACTCAGTTCTTCCATATAACAATCGTGCACGAGAAACTGTTCCTAAGAACTTAAAAAAGATGTTAGAGATCAAGACTTCAGCTTACCTTCAGGAATTATGTAATGGTTTAAATCCCTGATAACTTGTACTGTTTGACAGATGGTCAACCGTTAAGGAATTAATTACCCAGGGGTTAAGTAACTTCCCTCCCTGGCCGAGTTGATCCCTTGGAAAGGTTGGCTATCCAATACAATGCATTCTTGATTGAGATTAACTAAAGGCACTGGTCTAAGGTCAAAGTAGTTATGTGTAATTTAAGAAATAAAATTTATGTAGTTAGTCTTAGGATAAAACCATATTATGAGTTTTATCACCTATAAGAACTTCAACAGAAAGAAAATAATAGCACAAGTAATCTATTCTGCAAGCAGGCAGTTCTTTTAGCGTGGAGGTAGAACTTTACTGGGATAGCCCGCAAGTCCTTTTTGTTCCTATGTAAATGGGTCCGAATTCACTTGGCTTGATCAATACGAATGGCTCTACGTGCAGAGAATGGAAGTAATGTAAAGTGTGCAGTAAACAGCAGGACACATGAGAAATTACACGACTATTAAACTCACCCTGCCATCCATCATTACAGACACAACTCTTAGTGTCATTTACACTGCAGAACCCACGGCTGGGGTGTCCACAGTCATCCTGGCAGTAAGGAATATCGCACGACTCTCCCTTCCAGTAGCCCGAACATTCACAGTAAACATCACCGTCTGACTTCTCCAAGCACTCCCCATTCCCCGAACAATTATTGGGGCACATGTGAACGCTGCAAAATGATAAATATGGTCAGTGATGGGTGAAAGGGATTCATTTAACAGAGTCACAAGATACTGAAAAATGACAAATATGTCACAAATTACACACAAGGTATCTTGCAAGAATAAGTGTTAAAAACAGTATATGTTGAACCTAGGTGTGCTTTATTATGTTTGGTTATGTGTAATCAGTTCAAACTCATTCTTTTATGACAAAGCCGGTATCAGTTGACTGTCAAGATACTTGATGTCCCATCCAAACACATTGCAACATTCACAAGGAGATAGTAAGATAATGTTAAGTTATACCCTTACTTGTAGCTGATATTAAACCCTGTTAAGTTGTAGGCCGCGTCGCTGAAAAAGTGTAGCAAGGCATAACCAGATGTGATTGCAACTTCCGGAACAGACATATTGCTTTCTTGCTCTGGAACGATAAGACCGCTGAAAAAGAGAAAAGAAAGAATTACTAACAAGCACAATCCAGAAAGAGGTACATTATCCAGAAGGTACTACAACTATCCAGAAAGAGGTACATTATCCAGAAGGTACTAAACTATCCAGAAAGAGGTACATTATCCAGAAGGTACTAAAACTATCCAGAAACTGGGAGCATTGTGTTTTATAATATACAAGGCTATTTAGGAAAATAAAATGTATTTACATCTTAAATCCTATGTAACCATTTTTAAGTCTTGTTGCTAAAACATCTTGTCTCTACTCGTTTCATTCCCTGTTGCTGTCAATATGTCACACAGAATAGATTAAAGGATGTAGTATTAGGAGCACTTCAATTACCATAATGTAATGTCTCTCACAAGATGGTATTTGTAGCAGGCAAAAGGACAAACTCTAAGGGGGTTATTCACTAAGGTGCGAATTCAACTGTTGAATTCGGAAACAGCGGATTCCCATAGCAAATCTGCTACATTTTTTTTAATGTTAAGATTGCAACAATTTTCCCATAATAAAGTTGCGACTGCGACAATATTCTCATTATAAAGACGTGACTGCAACAGTAGCAGCCTATTGTGACCATCTTTATCTGGCGATTTTGCACCTATACGCAGCAATTTAGACTTTACTGAATAACCCACTAAAAGGATAATGGTACAAAAATGATGTGCTACAGCAGCGGTTCTCAACCTATATATACTGGCAACCCCCGCGATGACCTCATGACGCCTCTTACATCACCACGTTACATGATGACATTGCAGCCAAATGTCATTGCGTTGAGCATCACATGACGTTTGGCCGCTATGTCACATGCAGGCACCCCTACATAAGGGGACCTGTGCTCGCTTCCACATTGTTTACACACAATTTACACAACAGTATATCTCACAATGCCAGGGACACCTTTAAAGAATACATTATACAGGCAATTCTCAACATATCCCATTACTCAAATACAAAATGTAAATTTAAAAAATTCCATTTCACTTAAATTCCTGAATATAAACAGAAAGATTGTTCCACAAAAGCCAGCGGGAACCAGCATCTCTCTACTGGTACAACGAATAGGACTGTATCCAACATGTTCGTATGCTTGGTATAAATGGCGATACAGGAGAATACAGGATAAAATAATGCTCTACATATAGGGAGAAGTGTAATAAACTCACAAAAGCCAGATTTCACTTTTCCAAATTTATTCCCATGAGATCTCGTAAGTTTCTTGCGGTAAATATTGCAAGATTTTTTTGTTTTTTGATCAATATTTACTGGCCGAAACGTCGACTTTTTTAACCAGATTTTTCGAGGGAAAGGTAGTCATACTTTACATTAGCACCATCCTATACATTAGCACCATCCTATACATTAGCACCATCCTATACATTAGCACCATCCTATACATTAGCACCATCCTATACATTAGCACTATACATTAGCACCATCCTTTACATTAGCACTATACATTAGCACCATCCTTTACATTAGCACTATACATTAGCACTATACATTAGCACCATCCTTTACATTAGCAGTATGGCTAATACCTTTCCATTGAAAAATCAAGATAAAAAAAAACTCAAATCAAAAGTTTGCCTGTAAATATAGATTTAAAAAAAAATCTCACAATATTTACCGCGAGAAACTTCCGACATCTCGCAGGAATAAACTCAGAAAAGTGAAATTGGATTTTTCCCAAGTTTATTCAATTTCACCCATAGAAAGCAAATTTACCGTTTGTGAGAAAATTCCAATGTAAACCTGTTCAGTCAATCACTGTAAAAGTTAATCAAACCAAGCAAACAGCTACAAAAGCTTTGATAGAGACATTATACTTTATGGAAAATGCAAACCACTACAGCTGGCACTAAATCCTAGTCAAATTAATGGGCTGTACGTTAAGGCTCGGGTCACACTGGCGTTTTCATGCGCGGTGTTTGATATGCCGTGCATAAAAACAAAATACGCTTCCAGTGTAAACCTATGGACTTACCTGTTTCCGGACACACTAGCATATGATGCGCATATGCCGCATCCTGAACGCTGGCCATCGCATTTTGTGCTGAAGTATTAGGCCGCACACAAAATGCGGCTACATACAGAGCCATAAATGCCAAGGGTTCGTTCACGCTGTCGCTGGTTAAGTACAATAGAAAAATACACTGGAGTGTTTTTTTTTTCACCCTAGCGTATTATGCACTGTCTAACCTACAGGGATTCAAAGAGGAGTAGCCCCATTGTTTTGGTGCTTTAGATAACACACTTTTTAAAAAAAATAAAACAGCACGCCAGGAAAAGACCAGTGGCATAAATGGAATATATACTAGCCATAAATGCACTTGCATTTCTTGTAGAAGGGAAGGAAGCGAGCATTTCTATTGGGATTTACAGTAGAATAATTAGAAGTGAAATATACAGCGGTGTTCAGGACACCGAGGATAATCCCCGCTTTGTAAATATTAGATTGTTCCACCAACTGAGACATGCAAGAAAAGCACATTCTGACTTCATCACCGGAGAGAATCTTCTGAGAGCTTGTCAGCAAGTCATCAACAGAGACTAGAAACACAACGCTTGACATCCTCTAGACAAAGAAGGGTTTATAAAGGGAAAAGCATACGAGATATAGACAAGTTGGGGGCGTTAGAGAAACTTTCAATTTTAGATATGGAAAGAAACAGGCTTATTTCCTTCTAAATCTTTGAAACACAGCAATGGATTTCATAGGTGTGATAGTAGGGATGAGGATGAGCCATCTTACCTGAAGGCTGCAACAAGAGGCGCATAGATGGAATCGCCATCGTACACATAGAGATGGTCCCAGCTGCACTCCGTAGCAAAGTGATTAAATCGCAATCGTAACACAGCATTCAAACTAAAAAGTAAAAAAAAAAAACAAATGGATTTCAAAAAGATTTTATGTTCTCAGTAGATTCATGGATTTCCCACTACAGCAATTTGAGTCTCTATCATACAAAATGTTTCTCTTCCCAAGATACAAATGGCATAATCCAAATCATGTGTCTATTTTGAATTTTGGACCACTTTTCTTTGTCTGCAGTGGCCAATAATGTTAATCTTGTAAAAATAAGACTAAAGGAGAACTATGCTCATCATGCTTAGGGGTGATTCTTAATAGCAACAGTTAACTTTATTTACCAGTCACTTCCTTTGCTCCATCGCTGCCTCCTTCTTCAAGATAAAACCAATCTTCATTTCTACTGTTTCAACATTGTGATCCTCTTCAGGATCACGCACCCTCTTCAACATCCCTGACTGAGCATGCTCAGAAGTAGTTTGAGCAGTCAGAAGTAAAAACAAAACAAAACAAAAAAAACACAGCAATGCTGAAGAACAACAACAAAGTGAAGAGGATCACAGCACTGGAACAGAAGAAATGAAGATTTGCTTTATCTTGAAGCAGGAATCAGTGATAGAATGAAGGAGGTGATCGTTAAGTATAATTAGCCGACATTATTATTTAGAATCATTTCTAAGCATAATGAAGATTAGCTCTTCCTGAAAAAATTTTTGACACTCCCCCGCAAGCCAATTTCTTACAATGAATGTGAACATGACAATCTATTTCATACATAAAAAGAAACAATCTGCAGATTGCTTTCTGAGTTTACATTTCAAAACTGTACCTATATCATCTCTATAGAGCAGCCATTAATGGAGTAAAAACACCATGTGACTAAGGGTGGGCGATATAGCAAAAAAAATGATATCCCGATTTTTTTTTTTTTTAATTACCCGATAACAATTATGGCCGATAATGGTGTGTGCCTCATCCTCTGCAGCTTGTATTATCCTGTCTTTATCGCACACATGGTTGTGTGGAGCTTCCGGGAGGTGGGGAGAAAGCAGCCAGCTCAGCGCACTTACAAAGAAAAAGAGAGAGAGAGAGACTCACCTGCAGACGCACTAACAGCCGATAGCTAATTAAGACGAAGTGAATATTCATGCTCATGAATATTCACTTTGTCTTAATTAGCTATCGGCTGTTAGTACGTCTACGGGTGAGTCTTCCTCTCTTTTTCTTTGTATGCAAGTTATATATATTTTTTTTTTTTTTTTGAAATACGGTAACTGTTCTTGGTGTTTATATTATGTTTTTAAGGTTGATACCTTAATGGGTTCAAGAGATTCAAATTACTGTCATCCATTTTAACAATCAGAAGGTACTATTTTGGCCTAAGAGTAAATAAGGCTATGGTATTGAAACTAGGACATCCTTCACATATCATTAGAGGGTTTAGTATTACCAACATTCCATTTATATTGTATACGATTTTTATAATGTCTGTTTCAAATTGTATATTTTACTTTTGGCCCCTATGATATCCCATATCTTTTACTTCTGTAAATTTTGATCTAGCAGTAATATCAATACTCTTTGCTCTTAAATCACTATTTATTGTTTATACCGGTTCCAATTTTACACCAATTAGGATCTGCAACGCTATGTACTTTTTAACTTATTATGTCTTTATTATATATGCAGGGGTCTGTCAATGGCTAATTATATTATTTCAACTACACCTCCTATATGATGATTTTAGTTATACTAATAATATAAGGAAGATACAATTTGAATATATATCATCATGCTTACCTAACAGTTCGAATGGTCTGATTGATTATCATACGGTCCTCTCAAACAATAATATGAGTATTATTCTCTTTAGATTTGGACTGAGCCAACAATAAAATACTATCAATAGGATATATTACTAAATGTTTAATAAAAATTATAATTAAGCACCTTCAATTCATATAGTTTGTTGAGAATTTTAGCTGTTGACATTCCCCAACATCTCCACATATATATACTAATAATTGTACTTATCTGTTATTTACAATTTGTTTACAATGTATTGCATTCTTTCTTTATTATAACCAAGTGTGGCAGTTGTAACCGTTTCCCTGATTTGCAACAATGTTAATTGTTACTTGCAAGGAATCCCTTCAATGTTAAAATAATGTTGTATACACATTGTAATTTACAATTCATGATTGTGGAAAGAGACCCTTTTTATGCTTTGGTAGGTCAGCAAAGAAGGCATAACTAACATCGATTGTCCTCTTTTAGTGTAGGCCCCAGATCTAACCTGAAAACTGTCAAGTCCGTGGCCTGCACTGAAAGACTGTTCGCTCACCAGGGGAAACAGGAATACTAGCGGTGGCGTTTCCGGCTGTAATGATAAAATGCAGCGGCGTTTATTCAGTTCATTAAAATCATAACCTAATCGTACGATTAAATTGATCTAAGTCAGTGATGGCCAACCTTTTGAGCTTGGTGTGTCAAAATTTGTCAAAAAAATAGTACAACTCAGGTGGTGTCACTGAGAAAAATCCATAGGCGGGGCAACCCTCCTACTGAACATGGCACGTGTCAGTAAAAAAAAACGTCTCGGCGTGTCACACGTTAGCAATCACTGATCTAAGTAAATGTGACCATAGCCCATATATTGAATGCAATAAACTCAGCTGATCACTCTATTGTTAAGCATGTAACAAAACATGTTAGATCTCTACTGTTTAGAAAAAGCTTTTAGTGGTGGCTCAGTGTTTATCACTGCTGCCTTGCAGAGCTGAGGTCCTAGGTTCAATTCCACCCTGGACTTCATCTGCAAGGAGTTTGTATGTTCTCCCCGCACTTGCGTCTGTTTCCTCTGGGCACTCCGGTTTCCTCCCACAATCCAAAAACTTACATCTGTGTGTCTATGTGTATGTGACTGAATAGGGAGACTTGATTGTAAGCTCCATTGGGCAGGGACTGAAGTGAATGATTAATCTCTGTAAAGCACTGCATAAAATAGTAGCGCTATACAAGAACAAATAAATAATAATAATTGTGTGTCAATATTTTAACAGAATGAACAAAGGGTCCATTTTATCATTGCAACCTGGGAATGCCAGAGTTCCTTTGAACCAGAAGTGAGATGGGATGCTAACCCGGTGGCACACAGTTGAAGCCTTTGGGAGTTTGATGTCAGTATCAAATATTACAAGCCAGTGAAAGCTTTGAAGCCATTCGGATTGATTGATTTTTTTCCATGTTTTAATATAAAGGACTAGACTGCTCCCTGGATCCCAAGCCCCTAATCTGGACAATTTAAAGGGGCATTATAGTGCTGACATAACTGCACACATGCATATAAAACTCCTTTATACCAAGCCAATTGCTGACATACTGTAAATAGTTGGTAAAAAAAAAAAAAAAAAAAAAATTTAGGGAAGAAATAATACTTGCAGTTTGTTTCACAGTTTAGTGTTTAAAAGAGCCGCTCTGCAAGTCAGGCAACATGAGAAGAAAAAGCTGACTGACTGCTATAGGTTAAAGCAGTGTGCTGACCTTTTGGCCACATAAATTAAGTTGGAATGCAGGAGATTACAGAGGGAAAGCTGACTTGTGCACATGTGCCAAGTAGTAAGTAAAATGTCTGTGGGAAGGTAACTTTTCAAGGAAAACTGGCCAGTACATGTCACACACGCATTTCCTGGTGCGAAAGTTCATCATTGCTGCCTACTCAATCATTCTGCGTCAAATGAAACATCTACTGGGGAGAATCGCTTCTCACCAAAGTATAGTACTGCATATATAAAGATGTAATCTGACTATAGTTCCCCCTTTAAGTTGTGATGTAAACTCCCAGTAAGTGCGCAAGTATGCTAACTCACATGCTCTCCCTACTAACATCTATCTATGGATCGCCAGCAGGGCTGTGGAGTCGGTGAGCCAAAGGCCGACTCAGACTCCTCAATTTTCCATGACTCCGACTCCCTCATTCATGCCGCATGTTTAAGAGATAACTTAATTTAAGCTTTTTATCATCCTTATGATACAATAAATCAAGCTATTTAGGTAGAACATAAAATATATTTATTGGATACAAATTTGCAGTTTAAGTTTTTTGTTTTCTAAATTAGAACAAAAAACTTTAATAAATTGCAAATATGCAAAACGCTGCAGTAAGTGGGGGGAAAAAAAAGTTTTCAACAAAAGCGTTGAAACAAGCTAATTTTTGTAGTGAGCAAACTTCTTTAATCCTGTTTTCTCTAGCAGATCTGTGATGAGTGCAGCCATTCCTTCCAGTGCCTTTTCCTCTGATCTGTAGCAAGGAGCTTCACTACTGAGCATGTACATAAAGTGCAGCACACATTCATTTCAATTAAGCCTAGATCCTTATATAAGGAATAGAACAGACCTTTACAGGACATTTCATTATTTTCCAAAATTCTTATGAAAATATATTCAGCATATACTGCAATGAACTAACTCTACCAATGTATTATATATTTTGGGAGTCTGAGTCGGTCCATTTTATAACGACTCCGACTCCACCAAAATGGGCCCCGACTGACTCCATGACTCCGACTCCACAGCCCTGATCGCCAGCAACCAATGCTGTAAATATCAGTGGGGTTTGTCCGCCCTTGCCATAAAAGGTCTTTTCTACCTTTTTCTTGACAAGCGCTTAGTTCCTAGGTCTCTAGATAGTTAGCAAAAAGACTTGTTTTACACCGGAAAGTCTTCAGCTGCGAATCAGGAATGTTTTAGGGTTTCTCAGTAGCGGCCACTTTGGAAAAATGACATCATATGATGTTAAAACAATCGGAAACACACATTAATCAAACTAAAAAAAAAAAAGTGGCAAACACACTTAAAGCAAAACTAAATTCTTCATTCTCAGAACTACACTAATATAAAAAACATTCCACATCTTTATCACATGGTCCATTTAATACAGTGAATGCAGAACAGTGGGTGGATACAATCCATGGGCAAAGCTTGAGAATAGTGCAGATATGCTACATTACAGAGACCTAAATTTAAGGGAATGTTAGTGGTAAATAATGATATACCTAATTCAGTGCTGGTGGCTAAAAGCTTCCATCCTTGATCCACGAAAAAACAGAAAAAACAATCTAACTTAGTCTGAAAACACAAACGGTAGCGCACTGTGTTCTTTAAGGCAGAGGTCCCCAATCTTTTTTGCACCAGGGACCGGCTTTAAGCAAGGCCAATTTTCCATGGCCCGGTGTGGTGGGGGTGGGGCATGGGCGGAGCTTTGATCTTATGAGGGTGGGGTTATGGAGGGGTGGAGATTAGCAGCGCTACACACTTAACACCAGAGCTGCGTCAATGAGGCCAGTCTGCTGCCCCGCCCCGGCACACCCCACATAACATGTTCTGCTGGGGGAGAGTCAGTGAGGAGAGCCTGCCGCCCCGTCCCGTGTAACAGATTACTGCTGTGCTGGCTGCGTCTCAAAAACCCACCCAATGCCCTGCCCCATCCTGCATAATGTTGTCTGCCGTGACAGCTGCAAGCTGTCACGGCTACGGCAGAGAACATTATCGCGTGCTCTGACCAGGCACAGGGCCGCAGAGCTAGATGTCAGCAGCGCTGCGGACCGGCTGAAAAACCCCAACGGCCCAGTCCTGGTCCGCGGACCGGCGGTTGGGGACCTCTGCTTTAAGGCATCCGTTCAAAGCAACATTATGACCATTTGTTCCAATGGAATCTTTAGGAAGTATCATGACTTAACTTATAGGATCTGTTATTAAACTAACCTCCACATTAGCCTTTATTCAAAGCTCAGATATCCCATGTCAGACTTCACCAGCTCAAAGGATACTCAGTTCAAAAGGGCAACGTCCATAAGTAAATCAGTTTGGGGAAATATAACTGCTTTAAATAGCCACGTTTCCTATTTTATAAATATTAGAAAAGCGCTATTAATCATATAGATGTTTTAGAGAGACTGTTTCCTAAAACAGGAGGCTGTTTCCTTCCACTGAAGGGTTGTGACCGCAGGGCTTCACATAGACCGTGTACTTGTATCACAGGGTATATACATCATATACAATTGCTAGACAGCGACCATGGGAGGGTTAGAGAAATTATTAGCAGTTCTCACTGTACAAAACACATTCTGCAAAGCGCTGCTCAAAGTCTAAAGGTGACAAGCAATCCTGTCTAAATAAGTCAAAGTTTCATTTCATCAATTAGGCTCGACCTCTCATATATAGTTAATAAGTGTCAGAAAGCAGCTTGAAGAGCTGGTAATAAAGGACACTAGCTTTAGTAAACGTATCATGTAAAATATAATATGCTATGGTTCTCTGGCTACCACGCTGCACTCTCAGGGATAATAAGGCTATTATATCACACATGACACTGGTGAAATAAACACTCAGCTTATTGCATGTATGAAACTCCACCCAATCTGTACTCAGCTTAAAGTCCTATACAAAGTACTGGAACGGCTTGACAGCTTTGTATTTTTTAACTTTTACACAGAGAAGGGAGTTCATTTGGATCATATCTTCATAATTCAGAGTCATCTCTAAAAGAAGTTTGAGTGAGGTCTTAAAGAACTCAAGCTGGTTCTTTGTAGGGGTGATACGTATGGGGGAGGGGGGATAATTAAACTTACCAATCACCTCCATGGCTCCACCGTTGGCTCCTGCTTCAAAATTAAGCAAATGTTCATTTCTTCTGTCATAGCGTCACAATCCAATTCTACATCAATGTTTGTTATTTCTGCACATGCTCAGAGCAAGTGATGTTGAAGAGAACACATGAGACCAGGAGAGGATTGTGACTCTGGAGGAATGAAGATAAGTGAATTTATGAAGCAGGAAGCAGCGCTGGAGTGAAGAAGGTGATCGGTAGGTATAATTGCCCCCCACCACCCAATAAGAATCACTTCTAGAGAGAATAAGCTTTAATTCTCCTTTAATCCTCCACTTTTGCAAAGATCTGGCCTGCCAATCTGGTGGTTTTACCTTTCCTAAATACATTAAAGGATCATTTGCCTTTGTTGTTAATTTAATGGTCACTTCCCTACCCTGAAGCGTTCTGGTTGCTTTAAAGAGTAATAAAAATGTAATATTTAACCAAGCACAGAACAGAATATCCAAGTTTTCATTTCAGGACTTCCAATAACAGTGACAAGTGTTCACAAAAAATAGAACAAGAGACAATATACTGACCAGTCACAGATTCTCAAAAATAATGCTGTTATGAACAGGAAATAAAATGTAACCTTCACATGAAGACAGACTTATTATAATACGGGGGAAATTCATAATAAATGTAGCATGGTGCCGGTATCCATAGAAACCCTAGCAACCAATTAAAGTTAACTGCACTAGTTTTCTAATCATTAACAACCAAACCAGCAAATATTTACTCAAGTTTGTAAATTTTCTCTTTTTTTTTTTTTTTTTTAACCCGTTTCAGGGAGAGGTTTGTCTTTACCACAACAATTAATTCCTGAATAATTAGTGTTGTTTCACCTATTAATAATTCTCCTGATGAAGAACACATACTGCCGTTTTTGTAGGCGAGTAAGAAATAACCTTTGCACCTGAATAAATTAATTGTCAAGGTCAGGGCAGCCAATATTCTATAAGTGAGTAATCCTAAAGCTAATAACTGAAAGCTCCCTGAAATGGACATTTAAGCAGCATTTAACAAGATCCTAACCTTAGATCTACTGATTACTTATGGCTGCTTTTTCTATAATTTGTTCCACCCAAAGAAACATTTAAGTACCTTTTTTATATGTATGATATGAATATAGTCTCTGTGTACGTATCGTCCCTTTAGACTAAACACTTAAGAACACTGAACATGGATAATCTCTTTTACACCCCAATTTGAAGCTCGAGTCTGTAGGGGTGCGGCTGAAGGGCATCTGACTTTGTGGCTCCTCCAATCAAACCCCTCAAATCACAATCTAGCAGGAATTTGATTGAAAGAGCCACACCAGCTGCCCTTTAGTCCCACTACCTCAAACTCTAGCATGAAGTCGAGTATTGGAGCTGTAAATAAGCAGGGATATTGCTTGAATGCTTTTAGATTACCGTCTGCTTTCCATAAACAGGTTTCTAATACCAGATTTAGCAAGGGCCCTAGTTTAGTCGAGGACTATTAAACTCTCACGGAAGGCTACAAGCCACAGGATTGTAAAAGCACATAACACAGGGAATTGCCAAATGAGGTTTTATGTTCAGATCAAGCTTAGTAAAAGAAGAAAAACATTGAGATCTTTCATTAGCTGGTGTCATCCATTTCAGGACCTGCCTGGACCAAGCCATGCCCCATATGGCAGGAAGCACAGAGAATGAGGCTTGGTTATTTTAAATGCGTAGCAAACTGTGTTTATAAACATACAACACTCACCTTCCTTCAATAAGCCACGTGCATTTTGTCTTATATTTATAGTTCCCAGGCCCATCCGTCACAAACCCGCTAGGTCCAGTTAACCTGTAATAAGGAATGGGAAAAACAAGGACATTATACCTTTTCATTCATCTGGAACAGAATGTAAACAAAGCAGCGATAGGACAAAAGCAAGGAATCCATTATATTATTATAATATACAACCACCTGCACACAGGGGAGTACACCGACATCAGACATCATATTGGGACAATATCACTGGATATTGAAAGCTCTGAATGCATTTGGGCTATTTTATAATAAATAACACTCTGGGCCATAAACAGATGTACCCTGGCTCATTCTGTGTTACAGCTGGTTTCACAAAATGAAAACATTATCCTACAAAGTAAAGGAATTTTTATTTATTTTTTTTAAATCAGCAGTTGCTATGATATGACTGATATAGTTCATACTATTTGCATACCAACTGCAGACTAGAATAGGCACATTGCCACTGACCAATGAGATCCACCTGTTTATTCAGCGAGTTAGTGCAAACCAATCGAAAAAGGGACAGTGCCGGCTGAATTCTGACTGCTTAGCACAAGTTCCAATCAAACTGCAGGGGGGGGGGGGAGAATGATCAATGAGCACAGTGCATTTAACGCTGCGCAGAACAGCAGGGGAGTCACAAGCTTCCATAACTGCAGCATAGAAATCCAAAAAATACTGAACTGGTCAGGGACTAAATGACGTTATCTTCAAAGACAGCTTTTCCTGCTATACAAATAGAAAAAGCACCAGAAGTCATGGAAACAAAAAAATAAATAAAAACAAAATGACCATTATTTACATGATTGTGACAAGAGATAAGTACAGTGCTCATATACCAGTTTGGATAACTGTGCATATCCAGAAGTACTGGATTATTAATACAGATAAAGCCAAGGATTCTCAGCTATGTTATCCAACATGCACACACCCATTTTGTTATAATGTACCAGTGCCTGATGGGAAAAAATGGCTGGTATGGAAACCTCTGTACCAACTGCTTTGAAATAGTCTGTGCTTCAGACATGTGACTTGCCTATCCTGCTGGGAGGTAAGCAAACATTGCTTCCTCATCCAGAAATCACATGGGTGAATATTTTGCCAGCCCAGGTGGGTGCATTTTGTTTGGCACCACGATGCACAAGAAATTTTGCTTGATGTACAGCTATTTGAGCAAGCAGTGCAACATGCAACTAAAGTGGTACAGTACGCTAGAGAGTCGTCACGAGTACAAGACTCATTTGCTTGAGAATACAAGATCAATAACATATGTCGCAAGCATCTGACCCATTGTAACGAATCCCTTTCTGCATGTATTTTAGGCTCTTATTTTTATAATAATCAGTAAAAATCAGTATTTGTTTTCACGCCAAGTCTGAAGGCAGTCAGCTAGAAGACACCGACACAGAAAATGGTGGACAACGACCGCCTCCACAAAGTGTCAGAACAAAGTCTTTAACAAATGCGCACTTGCATCTCAAGCCCTACTTTATTGGGCACCTAAGACATAGCTATGTACTTACTCCTAAATCCTTGTGTGAGCAGTACCAAATGTGATTAAAAAGGAGAAATAGAGGATTATCATCAGTTTTCCTCGACTTTTATCCCGCTGTAGAAAGCATACATTTAATCATGTCTTTAAACGTTTTGTTTTGGTTTTTCTTTTTTAGTTTAATCAATAACGCACGGCGCTCGAGGACTGCAGCTACTATAGGATAAAGGGCAAACAATTGAAAGGATCAGCTTGCCAAATGGAATTTGGTTTTCTTTTGAAGAGGGAAACATTCTTTTAGAAAACTTTTTGTTTTATCTTATTTTTCTTTTAGTAAAGACTAAACTAACCCTTTAAGTAAAAGATTAAAGGATAACTACGGGTTTGTTAGTCAAGGTGGTAATTTTTCAGAGTGGCTACTATACTTTAGGGAGTACAACTTTTCTCCAGCATTGTCTTCTGCTCTGTGTTAAAGCCAATCTTTTTTTTCCCCCAACTCCAGCGCCAAGATCCTCATTTGGTTAACGCCTCTTTTTCAACATCACCGATGTAAGCAAGCACTGCAGTATTAGGTCAGAATACTGCTTCAGCGATGTTGAAGAAGCAGCAAGAAGTGAAGGGGGATCTCATTGATGGAATTGAAATAAAAGAATATTGGATTTAATGGGTAGAAAGGGGTGAAAAGATCGGGCGCGTCTAATTCAGTCTATATGATTCAATTTGATTTGTTTTATAATAGTTTAAATTTGTGTGCATCACTTGATCACTGAGACTTGAGTAATCCTGATACAGCCCTCCGTCATCAAGAAGGGAACCAGTTCCTTCCACCTCTCTCACCCAATAAATACCAGTATCTATGGATAAGGTGGAGACTAGGCTGTCTCAAACAGCCAGAAGGGATGTCGGACAGAGGAGAACCGGTTCTTTGTGACCTTAATGCAATCTCCACCTGTCACTATGGACATCTAAAGGGCAAGTGCATTTTCTCCCATTTACTGCCTTTAAAGGTTCAGACGCTGATCGCGCTGGATCACTCCCTGAGGACGTCCTGCAGAAAGGACGAAACACAATGGAGTATACTTATACTACCACTACTTGCGATTATACCACAAGTATTTTGCTGCTTTTAAAATGTGAGTGCGTCGATTTGTAATAATAAATCTATTTTCTTTTAACTGGCTACACTATTGTAGTTTGTTTTTCTCTGATACAGATAAGAACTTAAAGGGAAGCGTCACTGACTATTCCTTCATGTACCATGGGTTCTAAAGGCCATATTGACAAGAGTCCATATTGACAAGAGTCCATTAGAGTTTTTTTTTTAACCTTTAACAGTGCAACGTTCCCGATTTGGGAACATATACAAAATAAAAAATTAATATAATAAATTTATTACATGTTCCTAAATTGGGAACATTGGACTGTTAAGGGTTAATACTGGATTTAACGCAGAGCAGGAGTCCTCACTGGAGTAAAGAAAGCGATTGGTATTTTCACAACCCGCCCTTTTAGACTTACAAAAGATTTAGTTCTCCTTTAAGGATATCCGCACGCACCGAGCATGTGAGAAAACAAACGGCAATAACGAGTAGGATTAAGGCTTTACACAAAAACCTGTTTTACACGCACTGGGCAGGCATAACCCTGAAATTTTTATCAAAAATTAAAAACCTTTCTTCGTGGTTTTAACTATTGCTTTGAATAGTTTTCGGTGCCCGGCAATGATATATTTAGCACAAAGGCATTATGCTACAAAATGAAAGAAACAAGAGGTCCCCTGCCAGTAATGTATTTTACTCCCTCGTGAATATAAACCAGTTAGGTCTGTTTATTTTAAGATCTCAGATTCTTAACAAAACAAAACAAAAAAAAAACATCATTTAAATTGTCTACATCCGTCAGTCGCGTAGAATACATGGAATTTACCATAAAGGGTATGAAAAGTTTGAACAAAACATTATTTCTATTAGACATGTATACAAATAGAAAGTCAACTTAAACATTAGAGGAACAGTCAGACAGTCAGGCCCAATTAAAGAAATTGGAGGGAGGAAGTCTGGGAAACAGGGGGTGTGGCTACACACAACAGGGAACTGGTTCAGAGGGAGAGAGCAGTTATAGGGGGAGCTCTGTTGAATTAAGAGGAGAGTCAGGAGTTTCTTAATCACTTTATTGCTTAACAATAGGTAAATGGGGCTCTCTTTATAGACAGGATTTACATACCATTTAATAAACAATCCTTAAAGGGGATACCAAGTAAAAAAAAATAATTTTAAGATTTCATTATTTGTGCATTTAACTTTTAATTTCTATATTTATATTTCAATTGCTTTTAGACAGTTTATCCTGCTATTACCTTACTCTTGGGAAGAAGAAAAAACAATCTATATATCTGTTGCTATCATGCTATAATAAAGCCTTTAAATCTTTACTGAATGCTAAAGCAGATTATCTCCTGTTGGAGAAATTCTGCCCTAGGGCAGAGTTTTTCTAACATTTAAAAGCTTGCCTCATTGTTGCAGAGTGAATCAAATAAAAGAAATATCTTCCATTTCCAAGCCAATGATGTGATTTTTGGCAAAAAATAGGTTACAATGATCTCAAAAGAAGTGAGTGGTGAAAGTTCAAGTTGAAAGAAACAGATGCAGCATAAGCTAAATTGCAGTGCTGCAACCCTGTGTTCGTTTAAACCAGCGGATCTCAACCTTTTTGTATTCGTGACCCCCGGCTCCAACGTCACCATGCATAGCGTGGTGACTGCTTCGGCCATCATCCCGCAGGAACCCTTATAAGAAGGGTTCCTGCGGGCACTTCCAGGTGCCGCAGCAGTTCTCGACCCCCGCCAGGGTCGTGACCCAAAGGTTGAGAACCGCTGGTTTAAACGTTCATGGTGATACCATCCTAACCAGGACGCATGGTTATTTATCAAGATTTGATATCTTAAAAAGAAGAACTAAAGCTAACTTCCCACAAATACATAATAAAGTATCCCACTAATCAAAATATTAAAAACATCCAGATTAGCTGTGAAAGCTCTATATTGTGATCACAATCTAGCAGGGATCTGATTGGAGGAGCTATAATGTCAATCCTCATTTAGCCCCGCCCAGACACTCAGGAAAGAAAAGCCGGACAGACAGGGAAGATGAGAGAAAGAAACGCTGTATAAAAAAGGTACATTTTTTAATACATATATATTTACAAAAACGTTTTATTTCATTAGTAGAACCTAAATCAGTATTAGTTTTGAGGTGACAGGTGTACTTTAATACATTCTCCCATGTAAGATTCAGAAACAACTCTTTATGTGAGGCATAGACCTTTTACAATCAGACAGAAGCCAATGATAGCTTCAGTAAGTATAACGCATTAATTGTGCAGTACATGGGTGCAAACTCCATGATATTCAGGCTTCCCACCTGTTTTGTAGAATTAAGTTCTAAGCTTTTGCTGCACTTTGCTTAGGCCAATGCACCATTAAAAGGCCCCAGATGTATCTGCATCACTGTAGAACATTCATGGACCAGGGACAAAAACAAAGATGCAAGGTTAGCTGGGATTAAACCATGTGACAAGCCACCCCGTGTCTTTAATGCTAGGATTATACAAGTGAATAATCCTTTAGATAACTGTAACTGTCATTTTTTTGTTCCCAAAAGGTCATTGAAATTAAAAAGTTCACCAACAGACAGGAGTAGCCATCATCTTGTTTTTACAGCTTCTGCAATGGAAGAAGCAAATTCCTCTTCCATAATACCTATAGACTCAAATAATTCAAACAAGATCCAAAACGTCCTTTATAATCAAAGACAGGAACACAAGCAGAGAACAGCAGGAACATTTCTCCATAAAGTGATGAATTAACTAAGATGGTAGATACGAAATCTCACCGATCTGTAAGTCGCCAAGCTGAATTATCCTACTTTTTGTCACAAACAATTTAATCTGACAAATCTCCCTCCACATGTGACAGTGCAGCAAGTGTAAGGCATTCATCTTCCCCAAGGAAACCGGAAACAGGTTTCTTTGTTATGCATTCATTTATAGGGATCAGAATTCGGAAGCGAATTCCTGCAATGTAAAAACCCACCACAATATAATATAAAGGGATAAGATGTACAAGGGCATTTAAAAAAAAAAAAAAAAAAAAAAAAAAAAAATCTCAAAAACAGAGAGATCCGATTCCTAGAATACGGATTGGTTTAAATTGTTTTCATTTAAAATATACATTAAGAAGAAGAAGAAGAAAATACATTAAATGAGGAATTGTGTGAAGCAGTTTTGTTTAGTGAAGTTTGATGATTATGTTTTGACAAGGAGTAAAGGAGCCCGTGTTGGGAAATACAAAATATAAAACCATATTAAAACTCATCTGATTGTGCGATTGAAAATAAAACCACCCAAAAACATTATGGTAAGGTTGGACATGCACTGGCTGATTAGTTCAGCGATGATGTTCAACCCAATGATTTTCATATTGCCTGGAGAACAAGCATACAGTAAGATTTCATACCATTTTCATAAAGGGAAATGAACAGAATTTCTAACGCGGATGATCAGTTTATTTTAAGTGATCTTGATTGATGGACATTTATCAACAATAAACCAGCACATACGTTGAGGACTTATTCAAAATTAGACAAAGCAACCTGGCTTAAACAGATACAAAATACGGTGAGTCTGAGATATGTTATACCCTAAACCAGTATGGAAAGGCTACTAAATCCATTCTGTGTTTGGGACTCCATTGTTAAACTAAACTACTGGAAAACTTCCCAAAGGAAATAGAAAAATCAATAAAAATCTAACATCAAGTCCCTAGAAAAGAGAAAAATGTCATTTGGATTGGCATGGCCGTGTACATAGTATAACCATATTTTATCTGTAATGCAAACAAAGCCTCCGCCCATTCATATTGCTCATGTATGGAAATATAGATAACACACGTTCCTGAAATTCAAGATAGGTCCTAATTTGGCTGAAACCAACAGAGAGGGAGAGAAAACACAAGGCAGTAATAATCAGGAATTTGACTTCCAAATTGACCTTTTTACAAATTAATGTCATGCTAATCCAAGATCAAGTTTCTTTTCAGATGTTAAAGGTACTTTTACAGATTTTTTTGTAGGTATCTGGCTATGATTTTCATTTGCTCTTGAGCCCTGTTACATTATTTGTAAGTTTTTTGTTTTTTTTTTAATTTATTTCTGCAGAAGAGGAGAGTTCCCATCACACAGTGGAATTTTCATTTTCTCTTGACTTCCTGACAAGTGAAACATTCCCATTTGGACTGCCATGGCAGTTCTGCCCCAAGTAGGATTTCTAAATTTTTTTTCTGTTAAACCGATTAAATCCCGATCTTTACTACTCTGTTTGGTTCTGAGGAAAAAAACAGACATTCACACATCTGTTTAACTTTAGACAAACAAAGATGCGCGATTGTTACAAGAAAACCTGCTATCTCAACGTAAACCAATTTTCCTACTCAAATGTGTTTTCTAGAAGTCTTTTCAGAACTCCAGAAAATGTAGATTAAATCAATAATAGATATTCATAAGGAGCATTTCACTTTTTACCCATCAGTTTACTTTTAAAGCGCCAGATGATATTATTTTCCATTCACCACATATTCCCAAGATGTTTATAAGCAGTTTGCGCTGTGTGTGTTTTACTGATGTTTTTGCAGGGAAAGAAATATCATTTACAGAAAAATTATATATCCTTTTTTTTCCCCAGCAGACTTTGGGCTTTAACATGCAATTTCTCATTTGTCGTTATTTTTTTCCTTCCTTTTTATTTTGGGTGAAATATGTAAAAATAAATAATATAATATTTTCTCTTAAAACTGTCACTATTTTTAAACAGAAAAAGGATGGTTTCTTGGTAAAACTAAACAGTTTCTAAAAGCCCCATTCTTCCTGATTACAACGATACCACACATGTATCAAAAGACGCCCTTTCTTGCCCAGGAGACAC
>WMED01001766.1:7810-26258 GCA_019650415.1 Pipa parva
AAAAAAAAAAAAAAAAAAAAAGACAAATTGCAAATTTTTCAACTGTATTTTACTTTACATACATAAATTTATTTTTAAAATGTTCATTCCTTTTAAGCCCTAAAGCAGAAAAATATATTTAAAAAGTGTTTGATTTGGCTGGATACTTTATCCTTCCCAGTTCCTGACACGGACGGGCTATCCTTCCCAGTTCCTGACACGGACGGGCTATCCTTCCCAGTTCCTGACACGGACGGGTTATCCTTCCCAGTTCCTGACACGGACGGGTTATCCTTCCCAGTTCCTGACACGGACGGGTTATCCTTCCCAGTTCCTGACACGGACGGGTTATCCTTCCCAGTACCTGCCATCTTTGAAATTGAATTCCTGATTTTTATTGATTACTGGTTGCTTGTCTCTTCAAGAATCACATCAACAAAGTTAAAAAAAAAAAAAAAAAAAAAAGAAGCTATTTGATGAAGCTAAAGGATACTCAAGCTTTTCATCTTAGAATAGTTGCTAATATATCCTGATTTGTATTCCACACAGTGTTATCGGAATCGGGTAGGGCCACCTTGCCTGTTATTGCTACAGTCTTTGACAAACTCAACAGTGAATATAAGAAATATCTGGATGCTGAGCATAGCTACACACTGGTAAGTCTGGGTACTTGGAAAACTACATGGTTTTGCTGCTTTTTCTTAATATGACAGAACAAATTTTTGACCATTTAATGCAGGCTGTGGAAACCAGTCAGGGGAGAAGCAATGCGCTGTTGAAAAGGCCAGTGCGGGGCCAGGCTGTCATAGACCAATCAGATATGTACACACATGTCCTTTCTGTCTTCACTGAATTAAAGGTAAGTAAACCAAGACTTTAACTTCAGCAAAGGAGGAAAAAGGGTATCTCTAAAAATGAAAGGCAACCTATGATTGGTTGCTATAGGTTACTAGGCCCTATTAATACATTGCTAGTAATTTCCCAGAATGTCTGTTTAATGATTTGTTATACTATTTGATATAGGAAGGGCATACATTTATTTGAATTAAATAGAAATTAAATTGTATTAACTTATGCGGGTACATGGACTCCAACACTGGCATGGCAGCTTACTGAGAGATTTGAGATCCTGATCCCAGTAGTTCATTTAAATGAACAAAAATTGACCATATGGGCCACTCTTTATGAAATTTTGGTGGGATCAACGTCTTTAAAGGAACAGTTTAGGCACCAACAGTTATTTGCTGTCTGTTTGGCACTGTTAAATAAAAGTTAAATAAATGCTTTTTGTCATATAAATTATTTATTTCCACCCACTACAATTTAGCACAAGTTTGTTACTGAAGCTCTTTCCCTCTCTCAGCCACTTCCCTTTCAGCAGTTCAGTTTGGAATGTTGAGTTAAGGAATTGACTGACCGGCTGGATAATGCTAAATAACCAATCAGAACCTTTAAGCTGGCATCCACCTTTGTTTTAACTTTGAAAGGTGTAGTTAACCCAGCAAAAAAATTGTTGAAGAAAGGGCTGAAATATTGACTTTCTTTTTATATGGATTTGGTCTCTCTCTCATGCTCAATATCAGTGCTTGCTACTGACAGTATACACCATTAGCTGTAAGTATTGTAACTGCCCATGGTAATTCATTAACTATTAATTTTGACCTTCCTGAGACACCGTTGTGTCAGTGGCAAAAGATTCCAACCAGGAAGTAAACACAGAAGAGCTGATTCACCTCCAAGAATAATTTTTTACTGTAATTACAGCTGTATTGTGGTTCTTAACAACCTTGAGTACTTATACACACATTACAAATTCCCACTGACCAGCCCTAATTTATTTACATACGTTTCGGCTTTTAACGTAATGTGGGGTGTCCCTTGAACCCACAAATAACCCATTAATACATTAACTCTTCAGGCAGTTATCATTGTAGCAAGGTAAAACTCCATCTTCCAAAGATTTCTCCACTGATAAAAGCCACAGTACCTGGAATGACCCTAGAACACACATCTCTCATGTTGTACCCCCTGTGGTTTACTCCTGAAAAACATTCATGATCCTCAACTATGAGCCACATTAGGGGGAAATGTATCAAAGTCTAAAATGTTTTTTGATGGTTTAATGCTGGAGGAACAATGTTTATTTTATTATTGCCAGTGTAGCAGTTGGTGGATTTTGATGTATCTCTATATCCAAAAAATCACCATTTCCACTAATTGGTGTTAGCAAGTCCCATTTTTAATGTTGGAGCTCTCCCTTAAGGCACTTAGTAAAATAGCAACTGGCTATGAGTGAGATAGTTACAATTAGGTCACACCCTAGCCTATATAAGCTAGTGAAGGGGAGGGCCCTTCGTTGTGTGTGTTTTTTTTGTTTTTTTTAAACAACGCGCACATACACCTATATATCAGTCTGACACTGGCCTTAGTAGCACAAAAACACAGTAGTCTGTGATCTTACCTACTGGTAATAGATTCTATTTTACTAAGTTACCTTATGTTAATCTTGCAGTGTCTGCCGTTATTTGCAGAAATGATTGTAAACTCTGAGTGATGATGGAATATGGATATTGTATCATTTTTTCTTCTGTCCTGTAAAAAAATAAAATAAAACCAAAATACTTTAAAAACAAACTCAGGCAGTTGTAAATATGAGAAAATGAAGAGTACATTACATAAAATCCACCTTTAGAAATCTTTTTTCTGACCTCTCTCCCTAGGAAGCCCCACATAAGTTCATTATAGCAGTGCTAATGGAATATATCCGTTCACTGAACCAGTTCCAGATACCTGTGCAGGTATGTAGCCACACTTTGCTGGATTTCAGTAAGTGATGTTTTAGATTTTGAGACATTTAAAGCTTATATGCTACAATAAATCTTTTTGTATGTTTAACATGCCTTCTGATGGAATTGACTTACTGTAAATATTTTTTTTTTTAGCATTACTTATATGAGCTTGTGATAAAAACACTTGTACAGCACAACCTGTTCTACATTCTTCATCAGTTCCTGCAGTATCATGTCCTCAGCGACTCCAAGCCTCTGGTATGTTCCATCTGATAAAATATATTTCTTTTCAGTTATTTTCAGCCCTGTTCCTCCTTTTTGTTTAGCTTCTCCTACTTATCTTCTGTTTCTGAAACTCTCCTCAGCTGACTTAGGTCACCAGTTCCTTATTACTGCCTCCTATCTGAATCAGAGTAGCACGTCATCAGTTCTTTTTTTTTTTTTTTTCTTTCTTTCTCTTTTCAGTCTGCACTACCACTTTCCACTAAACAAGGTGGTGCTAATGAACAAGTGCTGTACTTACCGTATGAGCTATATTTGCATTCGTTTGTTGTATATTAACTAAAGGACCACAGGAAATGATGGGAGTGGGTGAGGTCTGTTTAACAACATGGCTGCTATCTGTAAAGCTAAAACAGACCAAAAGCAATAAAATGACTTTATTTAACCTCAAAGATAAGATTTTTACAACTGCTCTATTTCAATAATTGCAATGGTCATCTAAAGGGAAATGTTCATTATTTGGGTGTTAATGGTCCTTTAAGCATGTGACTATTAAGAGAAGCGCAAACAAAAACGTTTCTAAAATGTAAAACGTTTTTTACTTGTATTTAATATAGTACTATATTAATGTGGATGTTGCAGTTTGCTTCATAATTCATTTTGGAAGGCAGATTTTTCTGAAACATTGATTTAATCCTATATCTTTGCAGGCCTGCCTGTTGTTGTCCTTGGAGAGTGTATATCCCCCTGCACATCAGCTTTCTCTTGATATGCTGAAGGTAAAAAAGAAGAATGTTGTAGATGTATCTGTTTATCTCTATTAGTGCCAATGTCAAAGGAGGTGAATGATCCAAAATGTTTATTTTTAAGTGTGTTAAGTTTTGCATTACACATCACTGTCTCCACTGAAAAAAATGGACCTGATTGTAACACACATTTATTGTAGTTTTGTGTTACAGCAGTGCATCAATGTTTAATATAGGTCAGTGTCAGGTAGGTCCCTGCTCTACAATGTGTCCTACAGGAACAGAAATTGTGATTGTTAAAGGGAAAATATATCCTATGTATGCAGTGAGATTCATTTAATAAATTTCCACAACACAGTCGTATTCAAGGTTTTATTATTATAAATTTGAAAAAAAATGTCATCTCCTCCCTTTCCCGATTTAGGGCAAAATGTAATAAACTCAAAAAGACCCGATTTTTGTCTTTTCGAGTTTATTCCAGCGAGATCTCTGCTGTTTCTCATGGTAAATATCGATCGATATATTATTATTTTTTTTTCCAATTGATATTTACTGATAGAATCATTTTGGTCAAGTTTTTCAGTGGATAGGTAGCCATACTACTAATGCAAAGACTTGTTGGGTAATTCACGATCCTCCGAAGTGAGGTGTGGAGTGTTCGCCTCACTTCGGACTGACTGATCTGCGCTTGCTGATGTCCTGCACGCGGACATCAGCAAGCGCATTAAAGGGATTCCAGTCTCGGCAAGGCAACTCTTATGCTCTCGACGAGACTGGAATCCCTTTAATGCGCTCACTGATGATCGCGTGCAGGACATCAGCGAGCGCATCTCAGTCATTCCGAAGTGAGGCGAACACTACGCACCTCACTTCGGAGGATCGTGAATTACCCCCTAAGGGTGAAATTTATTAAAGCGGTCTTTCCGACTTTACCGAGAGAAATCATGGATTGATCTCGCGATGTTTCTTCCGAGATCTTGAGATCCAGTTTCTCGATCCCGAGTTTTCAGTCTTCAATGTTTGAAAAGTAGCCATTCTACTAATGTTAACTATGGCTACCTTTCCATGGAAAAAAATGTGAAAACTTGAGATCAAAAAACATGATCTCGAAACAAATATCGCAAGATCAATCCGAGATTTCTCTCTGTAAAGTCGGAACGACACAGAGCAGTCTTTCCGTCTTTAATAAATTTTGCCACAAATCGGGTCTTTTAGAGTTTATTAAAACTTCACCCTTAATGTCTTCCCTTTTGAAAGGACAATAACACCAGATAAGTGAATTAAATGCATTTATTGTTTCCAAAATTTGTAATATTTAGCCTTAAAAGTTGTGCTTTTGGATGTAATTCCTTAATATGTAGTATTTAAAGCACCATAGAAAACAATGGGAATAGGTGAGCCATACTGCCATCAGTGAAGATTAAAAGACAAAGCTATCAAATTATAAAAGTATTTTACTTAAAATATAACATTTTTGCAAGTGCTGTATTTGAATCCAACTGAGAATTTGTATTTTCTGGTGTTACTGGTCCTTAAGGCCAGTGTCACACTAGCTGTTTTGTAGCTGAGCTAACTTTAAAGGGGAACTATTGTTGTTAACAAAACATACCTGATTAGTTTAGCAGCAGAACATAGAGAAAAAAAATCTGTACATGTGCTTGAAGGCTAGTTTGGTGAACTGAGCTGGGGGGGAGGGTTGGGTACTTTGTGACATTACACATCACATACAGGGGGGCAACAGAGAGCTGCAGCCGGCAGTTTTCGTCTCAGGATCCACTACTGAGGATTGTGAGATGCAAGCTGTATACTGCATCTAAACAGATCAGGTAAGTTTAGTTTCACACAGTAGTTCTCCTTTAATTAGGCTTCATTATTGTTAATGGTGCAAAACACCATATTTGTGCATTATCCCATATAAAACAATGGATACTATTTTTCTAGCTTACCTACAAAACAGCCAGTGCAACACTAGCCTTTAACACTTGAACAAATAATGCCATGAATTCATCTCCTTGCTTTATTTATCTTCTAATGACAGAGACTCTCCACAGCCAATGACGAGATTGTAGAGGTGTTGCTATCCAAACAGCAAGTGCTGGCTGCCTTGAGATTCGTGCGAAGCATCGGAGGGCATGATAGTGCATCAGCGCGCAAATTTCTGGATGCTGCAAAGCAGACTGCAGATAACATGCTTTTCTACACAGTCTTCCGTTTCTTTGAACAAAGAAATCAACGCTTGCGAGGCAACCCAAGTTTTACTCCAGGCAAGTAGAAAGGATAAACATGAACCACAGCTGGAATTCAATCTTGTCTGTATCTGCAGTGTTCTCTACTTTGCCAAATTAAACAAAATGTTGCGTTGGGGGCTAAAGTGAACACTGGCAGCTGCCAGAGCACTCTTCCATTAAGATGGAAGAATAATAACTTAAAACTTTTGTGATAAACCTTGAGGAAATATCACCAGAAAAGATTCTACTGGCAGTGGGATTCTCTAGAAAATTCTATTTACTTTGTAAAATCTGCACTAAAAAAAAATCTACAAAGAACAGAAATATGCTGTGTATCTGGCAAGCTACTAGTTTAACAACAAAGCATGTTTGTTCACTGTAGCGTATAAGCAGTATTGCATCAGAATTCTGCTTCTGTGCTGGCCAAATTCAAGGGGAAGCAGGAAATGGAGGATCGCAGCCCTGCACATAGAAGAGACCATGGCCATTTTTGCATTTTCTGTGGTTAGATTTCTTTTAAATGCTGTTCCCTTTACCTCTTGAATTAGTAAAACATCCCAGACTACTGTATATAATGATTAAAAAAATATAGTGAAAAGAAGCAAGCAATGCTGATGCAAACTGCATACCTTCAGAGAATGTGATTGAAGAATTCAAATAATGAAAAAATGGAAACTCAGACATTACTTGCTTGTGCAATGATTATCTACATAATGAAAATGGGCAGAAAAAAAACTGGCTGAGTTGCCTTCAGAACTAGGTAATACTAAAGTGCTTACTACATTAGCGGCTCATTGAATATAAAGCAAAGAGCCCTTAAAACACAAACAGTAATTCGTAGATATCACTCATTCAGCAAATACATTTCTCTTAATCTCTTGGGGGACTCGGGACCAAGAGGGTAAAGCTCCCCTCCCACTGGAGGCAGGACACTAGAATAAAAACTACTCCCATTGGGCCTTACCCCCAACACAGGAAGAGAATATCCATTTTCTCTAGTGTCCTTTCACCAGGAGGCAGGGAGGTGGACCCCAGTACAGCATTTCCTTCAGTCTACCTTTCTTTAATGGTGGATGACAGGGGCAGGAGATAAACCTCTGGGATTTCCATCCATCTGTTCTCGTCAGAATTCGACAAGAGAGAAATGATGACAGCATTAAGCTGCCATCGACCCTAACGGAATGTTCTCTGGCCACAGGTCAGTACAAGGGAGGGGAGTGATTCTCCCTACAGAGAGATCATTTATCCCTATCCCCTTACTCCCACTACCACCACAACCCCCTCACTGTATTTCTCCCCTATATAAACAAAGTTGATAGAGCTACACATACCTCACTAGTCACCAGTTTCTGGTGATAATTGTATGACAACCTCTTAACAGAGGAACTTACACTCTAAAGCTCTAACCAGAGTAAAGTTTTTTGCTTGCTGTAAGTGCCACTCCAAATTTCAAAGGCAATCCATTTGCAGCTCCTGTCCTAACATGCCCAGTGAGCCTAAGGGTCAACAGCCTAATGAGACTACAGCTCCCTTGTCTGAGTCTGTCCCCCCCGGGTACAAAACTTTCTCAGTCTATCCAGGGTTTGCCTGAATTACCAGGCACCATTGAAAATTGAAAGAATGTTAACCTGATTTTCCCCAGAAGGTAATATGCATGATTCCCGCAAGTATCAGTCCATGCTCATGGTCTCTGACTCTACTTCTTGGGGCTCCCCTTCCTCGGATGAGGAGGGATTACTCTCCCAGGAGTCAGAAAATGAGGACCATTCTGAAATGGACAGACACACTACTTTCTTACAGGTCTCTTCAGAGGCAGTTGGTAATCTGATTCAGAAGGTCCTAGAAGTATTGAATATCTAAACCCGGCCCCAGAGAATAACCTAGCAAAGAATATTTTCAAACGTCTCCACAAAAGGGCTGAAACCTTCCCAGCTTATGAACAGTTAGACCAGATAGTGTCTACTGAATGGGAGAATCCAGAACTAAGATTCCAGATGCCTCAATCACTTTTATACCCCTTTTCAAAGGAGACTATGGGTTTCCCCCCTGAGTGTGGATGTGCCAGGTGCGAGACTGGCCAAACACACCACCATTCTGGTTCCAGACGCTGCTTCCTTTAAGGACGCAGCAGACAAGAAACTGGAGTGACTTCTAAAATCCATTTTCTCAGCAACAGGATCAGTTCTTTGTCTGGTCTTTGCAACTTGCATGGGTTACTCGAGCATGCGAGCAATGGATCAGTGAACTCATAGAAGTGATACAATCCAGATTATCTGGTCAGGACTTACTGTCCATTTTTTTTCCACTACAAGAGGCAGTGGCATACTTTTGACGCACCTTTAGATGCGGCAAAGATTTTAGTGTGGGCATCAGCAATGTCAGTAGCAGCCAGAAGACGTCCATGGCTAAAACAATGGTCAGCAGATGTATTTTCCAAAAGATCACTCACTTCCCTTCCTTTTAAGGGAAAAATGCTTTTCGGGACAGAGTTGGAGAAAGTTATTAATCAAGCCACGGGTGGAGAAAGCACCCTACTTCCTCAAAATGAGTTCAAGAGGGAGGTATTCAACAGATGAAGGAGATCCTTCTCCTCTGCTTCCAGCTCACAATTTACCTCTAGTAAGAGATCCTTTCGCTTCTCTGGAGGATCCTCCCAACCTTCCAAGCAGAGATTCTCTCCCAAGAGAAGGAACACTTGGCAACCTAAGAAACATCATCTGACAAAGCAGCCTCTGCATGAAGGGCAAGCCACCTCCATTCAACACAGTCGTGTGGGGGCAGATTGTTGGAATTTCAAGAGATCTGGCTTCAATCAATAGAGGACTCATGGGTACGGGAAATTCTAATTTTGGAATACCAAATAGAATTTTCTCAACCTCCCCCTTCTCGTTTTTCATTTTCCAGAGATCCTGTAAAAGCTTCATCTTTTTGGAGCCATGTTCTCAATCTCTGTTTTGTTTCAACAGAGATTAGCCTTAATGGATGAGGTGCACACCTTTCTTCAAGGTGTAGTTCATATTGTACTGCTTCACAAATCTCTTGTAGCAATTTGGGATTTTAACATGATTTTATCAGTTCTTCAGGAGCACCCTCTTGAGCCTCTCGCTCAGATTTCTATTCATAATTTATTTCTCAAGGTGGTATTCTTAGTCACCATTGTCTCTACCCGTAGAGTTTCCGAGATTGCGGCATTATCTTGTAAAGAACCTTTATTGACTTTTCATGCAGATAAGGTGGTATTAAGAACTATTCCTTATTTTCTGCGGAAGGTAGTTTCCTCTTTTCATGTCAATCAGGATATTGTCCTTCCATCTCTTTGTCCTAACCTGCAGAATGTTGAGGAGGAATGTTTACACATGTTGGATGTAGTGAGAGCCTTAAAAGTTTAGCTTCATTGTATAGCTAAATTTAGACAATCAGATTCTCTATTTGTATACACAACAGGGAGCGCTCAAGGGTAAGATTGCTGTTGGTTGATGGAGGTTATTATTAATAGGTCTTATAAGATTAAGAAACTTGTTCCTCCTCAGGGAATTACATCTTACTGCACTAGAGCTGTGATGGTTTTTTTTTTCAAAGGTTGATATGTTTACATTCTTCTGGGTTCTTTGCTATTTGAATTGGTTATTCTTTTCCTGTGCTGTTCGATAAAGCCCAATTTGAGGGGTGCTCTGCCTCCAGTGGGAGGGAGCTTTACCCCCTTGGACCTATGTCCCCCAAGAGATATGGAGAGAGAGATTTAACAAAATCTCCTTTAAGAGGAGGTACTCAACTGTCCTAGGCTACATTCTTCTGGATATTTTTTTATATTGTTATACTCTGCTTTTAACTTATTACATAAAAGAGTAAGTACAGGATGGAGGGACAAAAAAAACAAACATTTTTCTAATTCACATAAAAAAAAAATTATTTTGGGTAGGTACTTCTTAGTCTGTTTTGCCTACATACATCGCAACAGGGACCAACGGGAAGTGTATTTCATCAGGTGAATATCACTGCTTCCTTCTGCAGTATTTCTCATCGGATCCTGCAGCAGCTTCACTGACAAGGAGACAAATTGTGTTTAAAAAAAAATAAATTTTGAGCGTCAGCGCATTAGATCAACTACTAGTGCTTCCAATAGTTATTTGACATGTAATTGTCACTGAAAATATATTATATATTTTCATTAGGTTTTGCATTCATAGCCACAATTTATAGAAAACGCACTTCTCTTACCTACTTACGCGTTTGGTGCACAGTGTGAAATCTTATACCACAGGCTTGAGAAAAGTAAAAACAACAATCCTAAAGAAGCATGTGGGTAGTAGTTCTGGAAGGTCCCATGGCTGCAATATTTTGATTGGTTACTTAGAATTCTTAAGCCCAGGGAATTGAATGAAAGACTTAAGATTCCAAACTGAACTGCTGAAGAGGTAGTAGGTGACAGGGAGAAGGAGCTTCTAAAAGATATGGTTTTTGTAATTTGAAATAAGTGAAAACTGTATTGAAAAAGCAGTTTTTACAATTACAAATAGGCAAATAACTGTTGAAGGCTAGATTGTGCCATAAAGACTTCATTTACACTACTGTATTGCCAGCAGTAGTAAGAGAAACATCACATTACATGCCTTATAAATATAATGGAAAAGGCAAAGTTGGCGTGGGAGAATTCATATTTACTTAATCACTCAAATGTGAAAGAAGCTTAAATCAAATTGGCAGTAAAAGATCACTATTTCAGGGAAAAGTGGGGCCCATATCCTTGTATGTTGCTGATGTCAGTAAGTCAGAGTGAACAGCAGTTTACAACAGAGGCCCCCCTATGTAATGGGGCTCTTGGGCCTAAAATAAAATTCCTTTTATGTTTGGAGAACTGGTGAAGCTTAATTATTGGTTTCTAGTAGGTGTAAGTGTAATGTCACACTTGTTGTTTACTGCAAGAGGTAAAATGCCCCAAACCACACTCCATAGATTTCAGTGGACAAGTGTGAGTAACCTCTTCCTGCTTTGTGAGCAGAGGGGGTTTGTGGGTACTGCACGTTTACATTCACAGTGCTTTTTTGTTACTATAGAAATCTACAAAGGAACACCTCAAGAAGAAGGGAAAAAAAATAAGTTTATTCTTTTGCAAGATGGCTACACACATTAAAAAAAAAAAAAAAAAATTTATTTTAGGCCATTAACAAAATGTAGGATGGCAGGTTACTGCTTTTCAAATCCTATTACAAAGAAAAAAAGTGACTTAATCCACAGTATGTTAATGTTTCAGATTACCAGCTACCAAGTTATAAAGAATACCTTTACTACAGTAAGGGAGTAGGGATAACCAAACAACTTCATTCATAGCTTTTTAATCCTACTGACTCTTCCACTTTACCATTCCTTAAAACAAAATGTCAAGTAATATACAACAAGAGCTTCTTGTAATCTTCTATTTTCATTAAAAACACTGGAGACAGGCCTGGACAATGCTTCCCCTAGTCATTCCGCAGAAGTCAATTTTGTTGTCTTCTTTGTGTTTTTTCCATACAGGAGAACACTGTGAAGAACATGTCTCTTCCTTCAAGCAGCTCTTTGGGGAGCAGGCCCTATTGAAGCCATCAGTTTTCTGATATAAACATAAGTACAAAACTCTAGAAAGTTTATTTATTACATTAATAAAGTCTGTGCAGTCTCTGCTCTGAACTATAAAACAGTGAGCTTGTTTCTGTATAAAAGTTAATGGTTTAGCAAATTAATTATTAAAATATAGTATCTGCCAGTGAAGATTATTTTTGCATTGATTTGGCATTTACAAAACACTCCAAAGCTTTTTTTCCTGATAAATAAAATTTGTATAAGAAAGAAAAAACACTTCGTAACAATCCTCTTCCCCTCCAAAATGAATGTAACTTTTACACACAACATCTGTCCTTGGCTTTGTTAGAACACTGCTTCTTGGAAGAATCAGAGCAAACTGTTCCTGAGCTTGTATTAAGTGGGCAAAATGCAGCAGCAGCTCATAGTCCCACACACACTGCACATGCTGCGGCGAGGTCAATGATTTAGGAGTCGTTCTTGTTCTGTGCCTCTTGCTCTTTGCAGTGCGGCCTGCACTTTCGCTTTATTTACTTTTGGACCTGGATGGAGAAAAACAAAAGTTGAAATAATAAATTACTTTTGATTAATGTTACACAAACTGTTATTAAGGAATAAAACAAATCCTTCAACTTTTTCTGAAATGCTGTTAGTCCATAAAGCTCAGTAGTAGTTTTCCTAACCTATCCAGTTTTCAATGAGTTAGTCACGAATAATGATACTAATGTTGTCAGGTGCTTTTTCTACATATATATTCATGCAACTCAGAAAAGGCCCAGGTGCAAAATACCCAAAGATGCTTGGTCCTGAAAAAAAATCTACAGCCATAGTTTGCCCCTGCAATAGACATTCCATCTTCAAGAAGAGTAGCTTATCAACAAAATGAGAAGTAATGTTACTATAGCAACAGATTTTATATATACATACTCACATTTGGGCAAGGAGAGCTGCATAAATGCTTGACAACTCTAAAAGGCCAACAACACTTACTCTACTCCCTACAGGAGTAGCCATGTTGGGGGTTGCTAGGAAGGTCTAGTGACTTAATTTCTAAGAAGTTACTAACTATGACGAAGGGAGAGAGCTACATGCAGTTATACACTGGGTAAGAACAGCCATGTTCATATTCATAACAGAGATCGAAATTCTCTTCCTGACTCTGTGCACAGCCTCATCTGAAGTGCCCTCCCAGTTGAGTCTCTAGCTTACCATAATACCTTCATCATGTATAAGTCAGATCAGACTGCACTCATGTACACGGCTAGAATTTAAGACTCAGTGGGTTCAGAATTTTCTTATATCTTAAAGATAGTGTTAATGCTCAATATATTTTCCTTTAATTTATCCGGCCTTGACAAGGTTTGTCAACCACAGTATTGATGAACATGAGACACATGTTCCAAAAGTGAGTGTTTACTTAGGCTCCCTTTTTATTAAATAACATTCTAACAAGGGATAGAGTTTCAATTGTGAGAAAAACTAAACTGCAATATAATTGCCTAGAAAACTTTTCGCTCAGTAAGGGTAGGGCTTTCTTAACTATAGATAGAGCAGGTTTTATTAAATCATCAAGGGGATATTTATAAAAATCAAACATTTTCACCTGGTTATTAATATACCTTTAATTTGGTTGAAAATATTGTTAATGCCAATATCAATATTTAATAAGCCTTTTCTGACCCTTTTTTTTTTTTTTTAAATTGCTGAAAAGTGTTCGCCAGGTTGAGGGTAGCCAAAACCCATTATTCCCTAGGGAGATGGTTTAGAACATTTTTCTAAGTCCCCATTAAAAAGATCATTGATATGGAAAAGGAGCTCCATTGCAATTAATGTACAGTGTAGTGGTATTAATGCATCAATATTTATTGATACATTTTATTTGTTATTACATAAATTGAGGGGAATCGAAAAGTGGGGAAACTGATCAAATTGCAGCGATTAAGTCAAAATAACCTTTTATAAATGTCCCCCTTTAGAATTATACCAGTGAAATGAATTGTGTACCTCCACATCAAAATTTGGTCCATTTTGACTGGAATTTTTTTTTTTTTAAATGCAGCATTACTGCACATGGCTGTAAAACTGAAAGTATGGCATTTACCGTATATACTCGTGTATAAGTCGAGAAATTTAGGTAAAAAAAAGCATTTAAAATCCTATTCTCGACTTATACACGCGTATAACCTATATACTTACCTACTGGAGCTTCCTCTCACGGCTGTCTGCGGCTGTCTCCCACTGAACGCACTTGCTATGAATATTCATGAGCCGGCAGACGTCATATTTATGAGCCGGCAGACGTGTCACGCTACGGAATGACGTCTGCCGGCTCATGAATATTCATAGCAAGTGCGTTCAGTGGGAGACAGCCGCAGACAGCCGCGAGAGGAAGCTCCAGTAGGTAAGTAAAACACACACGCACACACATACGCACACATGCACACACACATACATGCGCACACAAACACATACACACACAAACAGCTGCAATTCCCAACAGTCTCAACAAGGAGGCTGGAGCTGAAGGTTGCAGACCCCTGGGCTAGGAGCTAGGTGTGTGGTGTGTTTTTCTTTTGGTACTATAAGGATACTCTATTAATATTCCATTCTATCTGACAGCTCCTCACACACTTTACAGCCCCCCACTCCTTCCTCGACTTATACAAGGGTCATAGCAAATTTCAAAATTTTTGGCCCAAAAACTGACCTCGACTTATACTCGAGTATATACGGTAGGTTATTGATTTTGAACTGCCGTACATAAATCAAAAATGGACATATACAGACTTTTCTAGTTAAAAACATAGAAAGTCAGACATGGTGGAGGTTACTTCTGATGACACTCCCATATATTATCAAATATATTTTCACTTAAAGTTACAGTCTGGCTGAAAATTAAAAAAATACATTTATTTATGCTAATTAACACCTTTTATTAAATACAATATCAATTTTTTTTAAAAAAAGTTAAAATTCTTAAATGTAAAGAAGTGCTATACAGCACTTCCATGGTGCATACTCCATCTGAAGACACTGCCGGTGACTCTACGGCGTCCGAATCAGCCAATCCCTCTCAGGAGAGCATTCCTCTCCAGCCGTGCTGCTAGAGAAGCCCCGCATCAGCATTTCCTAGAAGTCAGATGGGCGAGCGTGAGCCATGCATGATGAGCATGCTTTCCATGTGACTTCTAGGAAATGCCATTGCCAATCCACATGATCAATGCGTCCTCCCTAGACGACGTGCACGCTCTCCCAGGTGACTTTGAAGAAATGACAAGTTGGGGCTTCACTAGGAGCACGGCTGGAGAGGGATTGCCTGATTCGGATGCTGTAGAGTCGCCGGCAGTCTCTGCAGATAGAGCGTGCAACACGGAAGTGCTGTATAGCCCTTCTTTACAGGTAAGAATTTTAACTTTAAAAAAAAAAATTGATAATAAATTGTATTTAATAAAAGGTGGTAATTATCATAAATAAATGTGTTTTTTTAAATTTTTGGCCAGAATGTTCCTTTAACGATTCTTACCAGGCACATAATGTCGGATTTATATCTCAGGAGCATACAGGCACTACTTAGGCTATCCTCTCTAACCTGCCCCTTTGTGCCAATAATCACACACAAAAAAAAAATTAGACAGTTCACTGAAGTGCTTTATATCTGATTCATAATTTCATGCAAAGTGAAATCACATTTGATTATTAAAAATACTTTATAGCTTTGATCCCCTTTGCCTATGTCAGTAACTAGGAAAGAAGAAAATACAGTGGTGTACTGAACGCTTCAAATCCCCAAGTGTAGTATGATTGGTATGGGTGCTCAGGAGCTGGATCGGACGACTTGTGCAAAAACTTGTAGAATTTTTGAAAACTCCGGCACTCCTTAGTAGTAGTGTACAAACTCCTTTATTGTAACATCATTAAAATCAAAGTGTGGTTAAAAGCAAACATAGCCTACGCAATTCGTGCTAAAGGCACTTAATCATGGCAAATTGGATTGCACGAAACGTGTAGGCTATGTTTGCTTTTAACCACACTTTGATTTTAGTGATGTTACAATAAAGGAGTTTGTACACTACTACTAAGGAGTGCCGGAGTTTTCAAAAATTCTACTAACTAGGAAAGAAACAAGTTTCTGCGCACAGGCTTCCCATGCCTAGAGAGAAATCCAGCACTGTATTAAAGGAGAACTATAGTTAGAGGAAAAACCTTCATCTCATGATCCTATTCCCAGGATTGCGAGATGAACAACTCACCGCTTCAGCTCTCTTACACTCCCCTTGTATTTGACATATACATATAGTACCCTCCCCCCAAGCCATAAAGCAAATGCACAGAACGGATAAAAAAAAAGTTCTGCACTTTATGGCCGGTTCAGCCAACTGAACAAGGGGGGCGGGTTCTGTGTGACTTTATACGTCAAATATACTGGGGGAAGGGGGTGGGTGGAGGAAGAGAGCTGCATCTCAGAATCCTGGGAATAGGATCGCAAGATGAAATCTAATGGAGTAGAAGTACAGTTTGTGTATTGCTGCTAAAACAATCAGCTAAGTTTTCTAACTATAGTTCCCCTTTAAATTAGTCATTTATAGCAGTGGTTTTGTAGCTGCAACTTAGATGCAGATACATGTACTATTTTTTACAGAAACAAAGTTTAATTTACAACACTCTTCAAGGAATCTGTATCTCTGTACCTCTGCATTTAGGTTACTGAGAAATATTGAAGGGCATTTATATTAGTGACTGTAAGCCGAGTGAAGAACTATTCAACTAGTTATTGCTATTGTAATTCATCACAATAAAATGATTGCAAATCCTGAATGTGTATAATGAGCAGTGCTTTGTTTGCGGTGGTACGAGCCGGTACGGCGTACCGGAAAATCTGATGACTGATCAGGTCATTCAGACAGACTGTGGCTGGCTGTGTTAGTGCTGAGTTAAGAGCAGTACCGGCAAATATTTTTTTACAAAAAAAGCACTGATAATGAGTATGTTGTAACATTTGATAAAGGGCTGCCAAGCCGAAACCTGAAATGGTATATACACAAATAAATAAATAATGGTGGTTAATGCTACCTAGCTGTGCTGTTTCATTTACTATTGGATACATTGACAGTAATAGCACAAAAACCAGAAACTGCTTCCAAAACACATCAACTTCACATTATTGTAGGATATGGGATGTTAAAGAACTTGTAACTGTAGTGTTATGCTGGCCACTCACTCACAGCTAATGGACAGGAAACAGAATCATGATGATGGTTACATGTACACATGGAGCAAAGTTGGGTACAGCATCTGATGCACAAAGCTTATTCATAATTGTAAAAATACTTAAGTGGTCTGTGGCAGATGTTGCATTCAATCACTGGAATGGCACTCTTAAAAACTCCACTGTTAAACAACGAAATCAAATAATTTGGTCACAATGCTGACAATACTGGAGCAGACCATTACATTTAAAATACTTTTTATTTTGTGTTCGTTACTCAAAGTTCTGTTGATTTAAATTTAAAAAAAAAAAAAAAAAATGATTTGGTATGAAAAAGTGAATCAGACTGTGTGCTCAACATGTGGATGTTCTGGTTTCTGGTTCTTACAATGCTATACCTACTTCCCTCCTGCAATTACACAGCTGCCCTGCCTTCCTTGATTCAAACCTGGAAAATGTGCCCCCCCCCATGGTGGAGACTCCTAGCACATTAAATGTGCTAAATGCCACCCAGTAACAATTCACTGGTAGTATAGCAGCAGTTTAAGCACCTGTACTTAACGTTAACACACTGAACGTAGTGTTTACCAAGTTACAGTTATATGTGCAAGTCTGTGCAGTTTAATTATAACAGGCAGCCTAAGAAACATTGGTGCTTATAAAATGACTAGTTTGGCCCCAACTAGTTTGGTCTATTTTAAAGAATACTGGAACCAATAAAGTAGTACAATCAGTCACAGATAATTATCATACCAGATTTATTACAACTTATAATCAAAATTGGTGGGAGATCAGAAAGGCACTTGAGAGGAACTGGCATATTCTAAAGTTGGATCCAGTTTTTTCTAAATTAGTTCCCCCAAGACCACTATTAACAGCAAGGCGTTGTAGATCTATAGGGGATATGATAGTCTCCAGTTTCCTTAACCCACAAACTAAAACAACCCTAGGTGGTTATTCCTTGACAGGTTCTTATGCCTGTGGCTCCTGTACCTACTGCAAATTCTTTTTAAGAACAAAAATGGTAAAGGATAGCAGTCACACCCGTACATACAGAATCAGACAATTTCTAAACTGTAACAGCACGAATTGTATATACCTATTGATTTGCCCATGTGGTCTGTACTATGTTGGACAGACCACACAAAAACTAAAAATTAGACTGGGACAGCATTTGTCTAATATTAAATTGGCTCATAGGTATCTACAAGATTCGAAAACACTGTCCTCAGTTGCAGCACATTTTTATTTTAATCACAATCAATGCACAGAGGGACTGCAGTTTTTGGGATTAGAGAAAGTAGTAACTGGGCGACGAGGGGGTGACTTGAATTTAAGTCTCTTACAGAAAGAAGCAAGGTGGATGTATAATTTGAATTCCCTGGCACCTTTTGGAATTAATGAAAAATTAGAATATAATGTGTTTGTTTGAGTAACAACTTTTTATCTGTTGTTCAGATATTCAATTCACCCACCGAATTTTCAACTACCATTAGGATTTCTCATTTTCCTTTTTTGAACTTTGATGATACTTTTCTGACTGCATAGGATGGAGCTGCCAATCAGATGGGATCTATTACGAACATTCTGGCTAACCAATTGTTTCCTGACAAAAAGAAGAAAATTTGGAATAATCAACCAGGACTAAGAGATCAGTATTTATTTTTTATTTTTTATTTTTATTTTTCATGTTTGTCTGCAGTTCACCAAGTGATTTCT
>WMED01001767.1:0-26255 GCA_019650415.1 Pipa parva
TAAAGTATTACCATACTACACTAATGTAAAGTATTACCATACTACACTAATGTAAAGTATGGCTACCCTTTCCATGGATATATTCAGTTGAAAAAGTTTCTTTCGGTAAGTATCGATCGAAACAAATCTTGCAATACTTACCATGAGAAACTTCCGGGTGTTCGCCCGATTAATAAACTCGGAAAAGTGTAAACGAGCTTTCCCGAGTTTAATAAATTTTGTCCTAGCTAGAATAGAAAATGTGAAGAGTTAATGTAGCCTTTTTATAATGCCAAATTATACAATGATTACTTATGGATACATTTAGATAAAAATAAATTAATACAATTACATTATTCTAACAGGCATGGTAAGATTCAGGAAGGTAGATTATCATTATATCATTATTCAAGGCTTTTGAAACATCAGTTTTGATTAGTTTTGCTGATGTAACCTTCGCTGATACCTGCTTTGTGGAAATCCTTACAGAGCTGAGTAAAATTGGAAGAATGATGCAGATGATCCAGCCTGTTCTGGAGGGGAAAAAACAGATTGTTCAGTTATAAAGGGGAACCTACTAATGTATGCATAGAGTTTATTGTTCAAACTCAAAGGCGCACAAGCCAACACCATGAAGACTGATGTCTTTAAAGTTGCCCCTGGAGCTAGACATCCTTATAATCTTGTTAAAGTAACAGTCCGGCCGGAAAAAAAACAACATTTATTTATACTAATTAGCACCTATTTTTAAATACAATTTATTATCAATTTTTTTAAAAAGTTAAAATTCTTACCTGTAAAGAAGAGCTATACAGCACTTTCCGTATTGCATACCCCAACTTCAGACACCGCCGGCGACTCTACAGCGTCTGAATCAGCTGCTCCCTCTCAGGAGTGCAATCCTCTCTAGCCATGCTCCGTGAAACCATGCGTCGGCACCTCCTAGAAGTCACATGGAGAGCGTGCACGTGATCAATGCGTCCTCCCTGGATGACATGCACACTCTCCACTTTTTTAGCTGCCGGGCCTAGACCTTACCTAATCCTGATTATGAGAATTTGCATTCCTGCCCTTCTTCTGTTTGAGCAAAACTGATCTCAGTCCTGGGTTGTCCCCTAATTAGCAAGCCACAAAATTTGCTTCTCCTCTGCTGGTTTCTGAATTATTATTCATGACAAAGGTGAACATGCAAGACTTTAAACTGGTTACTGCCATATTAAATAAATGTTCACGTAAAAGTCTTCTGTATACCAGATACTAATAAATGGCAAGACCAGCATTCATCTTGATTTTTTTTTTTTTAATGCACATCAGTAGCTGGAATATCTCATTTACAAATTACACTAAATCCTAGAGCTCTGCTAATCATGTGTTTAAGTGATATATATTTTAGTTTCAGTAAGCAATATGATCTTCCAACATGCAGAGAGGAGGACACCTGCTTGAAGAACACCAGCTGAACTTTAGGCATTTTTCTTAAAACTACCATTTTCATACTTGGTTTACGTGATTTAAGTTCTCATTTAGTATTTGCCTGTATAGTATTAATTTTAGACCCCTCTATCCTGTAAGGACTGTTTTCTACTAAGTGCCACAGTCAAGGTTTAATCCACCTGCTCCTAAGTGAAGATGTCTTTCAAACCTGTGACGTGATTAGAAGAGATCAGCCATGAAGTGCAGGGTGTAGAATTTCAGGAACACCAGTGCAGTGGGTTTAACTGCATCAGCAGTTCTGCATATGGAGGAATGTGTTACAGTTTATTTCTACAGTGCGGTTAAGGAATATCAGGTGCTAGTATCCATAAGGTCAGCACCTATAAATGTCAATGGGTGTTATTAAATTTCAAGCTTAATATATACTTACGCACTCATGAATTCCTCTACAAAACAGGAAACGTGTATTATTATGTGTTTCTTCCTATTAACTATAGTATAAACAATGTTATCACAAAACAATTTTGAAACTTATAGAAATAAAAGAACTAAATGACTCGGAGTTCAAGTAGGTGAGCAAACTGGGAGAGAAGGTCTTTCCTTCACACTCCCAATATTCCCAATAAGTCTGTAAGAAAGTGTTTTACTTACATTTTTTTTCACATGTGTATTTATGCTGTATTGGCTTTTAGACAGGACTGACATTATTTAGGAATAAATTCTGCTATAGTGTCTGAAAGGCAAGGTTGTTCTACCTTCGACTTACATTTGAATTCTGGCAATTGGGGTTATACATCAGCTGGAGAGCTTGTAGGTTGAAGATCACTGCTTTACCGGCAATGGAAAAGTACACACAATGAAATGCACCATTATGTTTCAATAATAAAGTAAGAAGTAGCAGCCATACTCAATTGATTCAAGTCTGGTTTGGTTGCGTTCTTCTTTTACATGAAAACAACAAAAGTTCCAACAGGTAAGTATTTGCATTCCAGAGAAACATATCTTGAATGAATGCATATGAATTGCAAGTGACAAAACCACAGCTTAATGTGCCCCAGTGTTAAGGCATACACATTTAAAATTCATGGAGTTTCAGAAGCAAGAAGTGTATTTTATTGCTTTCTTTACATTTTTTATTCTTTTGGTCCTGATTTTCAGTACTTAAGAAAGGGACTTACATGAAATGGGAAGAAGGCTTGCATGGTAATGAATTTAAATGCTCTTAGCTATGCTGAGGAAATATTCAGATTTTTTTTTTAATGGCAACAAATAACATAGTAACATAGTATATAGTTGTTTAAAATTGAAAAACAAAAACTAGTGAACCTTTACCATCACCGGTGAAATGAGCATTGGCACAAGAAGTGGGAAGCAAGTGCCTGTGTAATAAAGCACAATTTTGAGATAGTGGATCCACTGCACCAAAGTAGGAAGTTGCAGTCCCCACATATGGTGCAGAGTCTAATGAGCACTCTGGTCTTCTCCAGGTATCCCTGTAGGAAATTGCAGTCCCCACATATGGTGCAGAGTCTAATGATCACTCTGGCCTTCTCCAGGTATCCGTGTAGGAAGTTCCCTGTAATGGAGCTTGGGCTTTGCTCACAGGATGTGTCCCCAAAGGGAAGCCCCTACTGTGAAACTGATTAAGATCTGGGGGTAACTGAACATATGATCTTGAACAACTGAACTGAAATCAGGAAATTAGTGAGACACAGGAATTGCTACAGACAACACAATTAGCTAGATGCTAGAATCAGGAAAAAGACAGAAATGCAACCAGTACAGATAATTAGAATGGGACCATGGCTGGAAAATGGATACCATGAAAAAGGCTAGAAACACTGCAGAACACCAGTGGCTCGGCCTGCATCAGTGATCTGGGGTATAACGCTACTATCTTCCGGCAACTTAAAGTCTCATATCCATGGATCAACGGCAGCAGGTGATTCGGTGGAACAAATTTTTTGTTGGAGAAGTCCCCGGGACCCCAATGTGGCTATAAACTGTATTCAAATTAGTAGTAATTCCCAGTTTCACTCTCTTTGTGAGTAGTTTTTTACTCTCCTGTATAAAATTGTCGCACTTTCATCTTATTGCCTGATGAAGCCTGCATTTACCATCTATTCTGTTAGCCAATAAAAGCTATCACCTATACTCTCTTGTCTTTCGTTTTTACTCTCCCTAAGCCTAATAATAAGTGACTTTATAGGCTACCTGAGTTTTTTCGCCCAGCTCCTCCTTGTGATTATAACTGTAAGTGGGTTTAGAGCTAGGGGATGAGAGGGGCAGCACAGTGTGGGAGGGGAATTGTGGGGGCATCACAGTGTGGGAGGAGAGTTAGTAATAAAGTATAGCCTGATTATAGTAAACTTTTTACCCACAAGCGGCACTGTGGCATAGAGGAAAGATCACTACCTGTGATCATAACGTACAGGGTTTGAATCCCAAGATCGGAGTGACTGCTGTGTTACACAGAGATGGAGAGTGGATCATAGTAGCACTAAGTACTAGATGCTAGAAGTACATTGTGGGAGGGGTTTGTGGGGGCATCACAATGTAGGAGGGGGCACAGAGTGAGAAGGGGGTTGTGGGGGAAGCACAGAGTGAGTGGGGTGTTGTGAAGCAAGTAGCCCAGGGGAAAGGAGGGGAGAAAAGCAGCAGCGAGGGGGACATCAGGGGAAGGAAAGCAGCAGAGAGGGGGACAGAGAAAAATTTACGTTTAAGAATTTATTCTTTGGGGGCACATATTATAATCCTGCATGCCTATGGGGATTATACAGGGCTCAGGGAGAGCACTTGAGGATGACATCCTACTAGGGGGGCTGAGGAGTAAGACGCCTGCACTGTGCTAGTACTTCTATGCAGAGGTGATGATGATCTGATTCTAATCCCCTGAGCTCCCAGACAGAGCAGTGCACAGAGGATAAGAATCAGATCCTAGAGCTGCCACTGCATAGAAGTGCTACTAGCCTAATAAGTGCTGCAGCAGGCTGAGAGTGGGATTATACAGGTGTGTCAATCATCAAGGACTGGTGGTGGTGGTGGTGATGGACACGATTTCATTATTCTGCCTAGGGAGCAAAAAAACCTTGGCCCAGCCTGCATCGGTGAGCTGGGGTTTAACGCTACTATCTTCTGGCAACCGGAGGTCTCCTGACAGAGCTCCTGGAATATGCGACTTTACTTAAAGTCGCATATCCATGGAGCTCCGGCGGCAGGTGACTTCCAGGAGGCAGGCAGAAGCGCATTATATCTCAGCTCCGCGCCATATACACAGGAGCTCTGGTGGCAGGTGGGCACAAAGAGAGGCAGACTGAGGAAAGTTAAAAAACCTCACTGGTATGTGTTAGAGTGTACACACACACCACAGCAGCAGCAGAAACACGTTTCTATAATACTATTACTAATACATTTTTACCTGCTCTATTCTTTTTTTCTTTTTTGTATTTTTGTGGTGAAGCGGCCCCCGACACGCGAGTCGGAAATTTATATGGCCCCCAGGCCGAAAAAGGTTGGGCATCACTGGTCTAGTCAATCATTAAATGGAAAATTATAATTTGTTTTCTAGCATATTTACTACATTCAATACAATAATTAGTAAACCTTTGCAGCTGCTGCCTGACATTAAATCCTGTTTAGTCTACTTTCTGCTATTACATTCTGTAGCATGGATCTTGTTCCAAGGGTAGATTCCTTTATGTGAATTATTTTTATTACTTATTTATTTTTTACAAAATGTATACCTTTACATGTACAAATCATATCCAAAACACATCCCCTCATTCATATTATAATATAATACAGTTTGGTCTAATCTGCAAACGGATACTGCACTTCCCAGATCCACACCTACAACATTAATCATATTGCTGAACAAAATAGGGAAAAAAAATACTCACAGCACCTTATGGAGAAAAGATATGTTTGCAGGAGAAAGCCCGAGCAGATCCTCAGCCAAGCCACACAATTCCAATACAAATCCAAAAAAACTCTAGCTGCTCAACTGTATATTTTTGATGGATAAACCCCATTTATTGCAGAGGCTAATTGTTTTTACCACTCTGCAATAAATAGAATTTTCCCCCTACTAGTTTGCCATTGAGTAGCTAGAGTTTTTTGGGGGGGATTTGTCTTTGAACAAATTAGTGTCCAGTACTGATTCCAGCACTATATTATTAACCAACTCAGTCAATTATTACATTCACAACAAATTTAGCATTTTGTAATCCCATTGAGCATAGGTTAGAATACACGTCAAACTCTCCTTTAGGGAGGAGGCTTAAAATTCTACTTAAGCTTCATAATGTATAATATCCCAACAGTTCTTTGCCATTTAACTGATTTTTCTAAATATACTGTATATTTATTTTCAGACGTTTTAAATTTGTCACTTTCTTACAGAGGTCACTCCTCTCAACTTTTTTCCTGTTGAGTTGAATAATATGCATATTCCACTAAAAATTGACCAACAGACATGAAAATGATTTATCAGAATTTTCAAACATTTCAGTCAGTTATTGCCCAAGCTTGGGATTTTAAACTGAACTGCTAAAATAATTGAGGGTAAGTAAATGTAAATAAGTAAATAAACTAATGTTAATAGGCTAATAAAAGTAAGCAAGTGTTGGACATTTTCAGTAATATTTTGGCCATTGTAAGGCACTTTATAAATAGACCCTAGAGATGTATTTGGCTTGGCATAGAGATAATGTGGAAGCCCCCAAGCATATTAATAAATGCAAATATGGACATATACGTAAAATATATCAAAATCCAACACTTATATCTTGTTATTGTAATACATATGGTGTATATGCAGTTGAATTTGTTAAGGTAATTTTTTTTCCTTATCTACATGACTATCCAATCTCCAGTCTTTTACAATTCTGTTTGAGATGGTTGTTTTAGTTCCTATAAATATGAAACTTATTTCCTTCCTCATATTTTCTTTTAAGTTTTAGCCAACTGCTGTGTAACTGTCCACGCCAGGAGGAAGAAGAGCACGTAAAGAAGAGAAGGCGCACCCTACAAAAGGTTGTACACTGTTTGAAGATCCTGTTGAAATAAATCTCACTTAACACAAAGACCTAAACTGACCTTGTTATTTATATTTAAATCACAGCAAGAGAAGGAGACCAGCTTTTTGCCATATGGCACTTGGTGCTAGTGGTATACATGCATGTGATATGCAGTTTGAAATATGGGAGATCTATTAACCTACTGCAAGCAATCAGGAATCACCTTTTATCTAGCTAAACTATCCCCGGCAATGTTAACAACTGATTGGTTGGGATGACTTACTAAACTTTAGTAAATGATTGTGCCTGTTGACAAATGCCCCATTTTGAGCGAAATTTAATAAACTCGGAAAAGCCCGTTTTCATTTTTCCAAGTTTATTCCCGCGAGATCTCGGAAGTTTCTCACTGTAAATATCGCAAAAATTTTTCAATCGATATTTCCCGATACAAACTTTTGATTGAGTTTTTCCATTTCGATTTTTTAGAGGGAAAAGCAGCCATGCTACTAAAGTATGGCTACCTTTCCCTCTAAAAATTCGATTGAAAAGTTTCAGTCAGCAAATATTGATCGAAAAAATTTTGCGCTATTTACCGTGAGAGACATCTGAGATCAAACCGGGAATAAACTCAGAAAAGCAAAATCTGACTTTTTTCCGAGTTTATTAAATTTCTCCCACATAAAGGGTAGAACAATATGGTATATTCCATCTTGCTTAAATGTATAAGTGTAGGGTAGTACAATATTGCACACTCCATCTTGCTTATATCTATAAGTGTCTTCTCAATTTTTTTCTATTTTATTAATATATTCCTCTCTATCAGTAAACATATTCAGCTCTTTATTTTCTGCAAAGTGGTAAACACTGCCATTTTTAAATCTAAAACAGTAACACATTCTTGCCAACAGATTTTTGCTGAAGAATAATTGCTGTTGAAAATGTTTTTACTGGTGGAGCACACTGAGGAGAATGTATACGATAGACAGCTCCCATGACCTTTTCATGGCAATCAGGGTATCTGATGACAGTAGCAAGAATATGATGCACAGCAGTAACCTTTATAATAGTTTAATCTTTGTCATCAAATCGCTCAGCAGCCATGATTAATTGCAGCACTCGGAGAATGTTTTCAGAGTTATATATATGGCAGTTAGACACTTTGATCTGCAGTCCTGAAGTATCATGTCAGGCATGCTTTGCTGTGATCTGCCTTGCTTGGTGAATGATAAATTAAGTATGCACAAGAAAATATGACTCTAGTTTATAATGTGTTAATTACAACATTTATAGCAACCCATAAAATGGATCAAAGCCGGATAGTAAATAATCCTCTTGTATGTTTATGTATGTACATATCTAACTTTAACGCAATACACATGATTTCTAACTGTACGGATGTGTAAATTGTGCTTGGCTGGTTAACTTAAAATTGAATTGATCTGATCTTAAAGGCTTTAGGCTGTTGCAGGTAAATGTAGACATTTGGTGTTCCTTTAGTACCAAGGCTTAAACATTGTTTATTTAAGATGTTTTCCCACAGAACTGGAGCTTTAGAACAACAGAAGAGGGGATCTTCAAGGAAATAGTTCCATACTTTAGGCTGTAAAAGTCAGACCATATGTTTCCTTAACAAATGGAAATGTCAGTTGCGCAGCAGTGAATCAAGCCACAAATCTGCTATAAATACAAGTTATAGAAAGCAGCAGACTACATTTCAACCATTTGTATCACATTTTAGGCATTTCTTGACTTTCACTAACCGGTATGTTTTTATCCAATGCTGTTGAATAGATTTGAAAATATGTTTGTGTGCCTTTTGTATAATACACCTATATTGTATTCTATGACATTTTATAGTAATTCTCAACGTTTCTGTGCACTTGATGAGTTTGCTTTCCTCAGTCATACACACTTAGAAAAGAAATGCATTATTCTGCATATACAGTAATATAGATTCCGCTTCACCCAAAAAATAAACTATTTCTGCACGTCATTGTCACTGTCTATGATGACGTATTACAGTATGTGACATATTGTTTTTAAGCTAAAGGACAGCACTTGTAAAATTAGTTGCGGTTTATAAATAAGATGTATAAATAAGGCTGAAGTCATGTGGTGAACCTGTGAACAAATTAAAGGATTTTTGTTCAAGGTATTTTGCTTTTTACACCTTTTTACTATTTCATTGCTAAAAAATGTAGTGTTATTATTTGTTATATTTTGACATGATTAAATGTCTTTAAATTCTACCGTATAATAGAAGACAAGGGTATTAATGGATTTCAAGGCATCAGTTACTCTTAGAACAGGCAACTGTTGTTACAGTTGCCATCATAGTATATAAAATATTACAGTTACTAGCTGAAATACATTTCCCAGTGGTGTGTGCAAAATAAAAAAAACAAAAAAAACCCTGTAACTATTAAGATGACCCACAAGGTTTGTATTATGTGGAGGAATCTGCTGTCAGTCAAGATGATAAAAATGAACAATAATAAGAAGCTCCTTGACTGACTACTTACATTATAATCACCAATGTCTGGTGTCAGAGGTGACCTATTATTAGTTTGTTAGTTATGGGGAGAAGGGGATTTGGTTGCACTTCTTTTTCTAAAATACCACAAATGTATAATCAATCACCCGGCTTTTATAAGTATTAGTTTTACAGGTGTTTCAATCAGAATGTTGATGGCGAAATTTATTAAAATCGTTAAATTTACTGAAATCGCGATATCGAATGATTTTTACCGATATTGCAATTTTGCCGATATCAATATCGCGATATAGAATTTGCCAGAGATATTATGGAATTCTGCCATTGAAATAATTGGTTCGTTTGAATATCGATATCGCGATATCGATATTACCAATTATCGATTTTAATAAATTTCGCTCAATGATAGCTGATTGGACAGATATGTTACCAATATACCTAATACGTTACAGGTATCAGACATGTGTAGAAAATTAAACTTTCAAATAACAAATTTCTGATAACTGCATTTAAAAAAAAAATTGCATTTTGATGATTACGGATGAATTAGACATGAAATTAGGATTATTTGAAAATAAAAGATTTTGGGATGATAATATCCCTTTAAATTTTCATACTAATATATTTTGAACCTTGCAAACAGTGGTGGTTTTCTATCCATTTCATGGCTATAAAGGGTTACAGTTACAATCAGGTGACAATTAAAACAGACAAAAAGAAAACCATATTAAACAAAGGCATCTTCTTCTTTGGACTTCTAAAGCTCAAGTGAATGGACTTTCCTGCTTAGACCAGAGTATCAGCTACCTTTAATAACTCTTCTGTCAATGAAGATTAGTTTTGATGATGGTCCTTCACCCCTCTACTAACTCATACCATGTGCAGAATTATGTCAATAGATTTTAATTAAATAACCTCTAGGAAGTTAGAGATTTGTTTTAATCAATTTAGCAGGCACCAATCTTACAGTCTCTCTATAGAGAGAGCAGGGATCGTTTGATTTATTCCCCCCACAACCCACTTCCCCCACCAAAGTCTTCTCTATTACATGATGAGTTGTAAGGTTACTATCAGAAACTGGACCCACTGTGGAACCAGCAGCACAACTAAATGGGATGGAAACATCAATTCTCTGCAATTCACAGATGCTATTTTCTGCTGCAGAGACGCTAGGGTACGGAGCAACCGAGCAGGAGTGTGCAAGAACAAAACCAAGTTACCAGGGAAAATAGCAAGGATGTAGTCAAGAGAGCCAGATCAGGAGAGCAGATAAACGTACTTAAAACAAAACCGAAAGTCAGGGATTCCAGAAAACAGTCAGAATGAGCCAAGGTCAGTAACACAAAAAACAGCAAATGAGAGCTTCAGTGGCACTTTACAAACAGGAAGACCAGCTTGGGCAAAAACTGGAGGAAATGACCTCAAATTTATAGGCTTATATTAACAAACAGGAAACACAAGTGTGCAGGCATAGATCAGCACCAATGTATTGGACAGCTCACCTGGAAACACAAGTCCTCAGACTAAAGCTCAAATTGGGTAGTGGTGTAACTGTTACCTGGAGTGCAACAGGTTCCTGTATCAACTCCCTCTGGAGGTCCTGCCCAGCTGATGAAAACCACACCCCAAACGCCTGTGGCAAGCACCCCTGGACCAGCGAAGTGAAGGTCCAGGTTAGTGACAACATTTTTAAAGGTTTAAACTACATCCAACACCTCACTAATAAGTAAGATAGGGATATACAGTATGTAGGCATGCTGACTTCTGCTTCACAATCTGCCCATTATAAGGGGCAGTTTCACTAACTGAATATACACTCAGAGCTATAACTGCAGGTTGAAAAAGAAACAAAAATAAGCAAGCCTTGTGCAATAAGTACAGGAGTACTCCACCAACATGACATTTAGGAAACTCCTCTTACTTTTTTGCGTTGTTTCCCACTTAGATTGTAAGCTCTAATGGACAAGGCCTTCATTTCTATTGCTGCATTACATTACCCTATGTGCTGGCTATCTCTGTGTACCTTGTAAAGTGTACAATATGTAGACAGTAGGAGGCATGAGATGACTCACTACACTTTATGTGACTTAATTAAGAAAATTACCCATACAGTCTCCTTGACCAAAGAATTTGGAGAATCAGGCAACCTGATGTTAAAGGGATATTTTTATCCTCAAATCTCTCATTTTTAAGTACAGCAGAATTCTTATAATCTGGCATCCAAGGGACCCAGCAAGTTGCAGATTAGCAAATGTGTCAGATTACTGGATTGCAGTACCTTGTTTCGGAGAAGCCCAAAAAAAAAGTTTAAAAAAGAATTACCTGTAAAAACGAAAACTCCACCTGATCGCTTTTATCATTAAACTTTTACTTTGGTTATACTTTCTCTTCTAATCCTTTTCCTTATATGCCACTGTCCTCCCCTAAAGTTTTCTTGCATGTTGGGCCAACAACATTTCTAGACTATCGGGTTACAGATTATTGGAATTTCACTGTAATCCTATGTCATTTCTGACATATCTACAGAGCATCATATACTGTATTTTTAAATAAAGATATACAGTCTTCAAAAAATTGCTAGTTAAGTTTCTAATATTTTGTATTTCCATGATTCTTCTTATCTGAAGCACTGATGGCTCATTCAAATGCATTGATGAAAACAATTGTTTGTGTTTATGGCACTGTAGCCTGCACTAGGCTATCTTTCTGCTGCAAAGAGAGCCTGTATCTCATTCATAAAGATAGTAAGGATAAATCACACACAAGTTTCATGTGTAAAACAAATTCAGTTGCATATGTGTGGCTTTCCTAGTCCATAAGAGAAATGATTGACAGACTGGAATAAACACATACAGAAAGGGTGAGTGTAAGAAAGAGAGTGTTGTTTTTCCATTCAACTTTAAAGAATAATATAAACACCTGCCAGGTCAAATAATTTCCTCAATAACGGTCCAGCATTACAATAGATTTACATTCAAAACAGTTGGTTATCTGGGAATTAAGCCAACGTAAGTGCATATGGAAATCCTTGTTCATTCACAATTTTTACTTAAGAACCCTCAGTCTTTATTCAGTCACATCTTAACTCACTTTTAGGGTTGCATATTGAACTGTGGGATAGCGATCAGGAAAACCACAGGACTCCAGCTTAAAGGGAACCCACATTAAAGCTAAATACAGATAAAGTTTTAGCAAGCCATATGTCCCACCAGTCAAATTTCTACCAAAAAAAAAAAATACCCAGCAAATAGAGATCAGTATCACGGGTTCTATTTTTACTGTATAATACAGAAAGGAGAGGAAGCGAAATTCTAAAAAAATAAAATGAAAAAATATTGGAAAGGCAGCAGAACATATTCTTTAACTTAAAAAAACAATTGCAGAGTGAAAATCAAAGGCAATTATTTTTTGCTTTATAAATAGTTTTCAGAATAGAACTATAACAAAAAGAGCAAAACAAAAGTCACACCATCAGAATGTATGTTTTGTTGAAGTTATAGATTTTACCCTGGGCTGGTACTCAAAGAGGAATTATTCTCTAAAGTCCAAATTCAACTGTTGAATTCTCAAACAGCGGATTCCCATAGCAAATCCGCTACTGCGTCAATTCTCCCATTATAAAGTTGCGGCCGCGACAATATTTGCCTTATAAAGTCGAAACTGCGACAGTAACAGTCTGTCGGGACTGTCTTTGGCTGGCGAATTCACCCCTTTACACGACAATTTGGACTTTAGAGAATAACCCCAGAATCTTACCTTCAGAAAACTCTATGCATTTGTAGAAAAATTAACAGTTAGTTCAGAAACTTTTTTTTATTAAATATATACATGGAAAGGGTAGCCGTGCAGTATTCCATGGATATCTTCAATAAAAAAAAAATTGTCAGGGCAAGTATTGCACGAGGCAAATCTCATGATACTTACTGCGAGAAACTTCAAAGCCTTCTGCCGAGTTATTAAAGTGTAAGTAAAGTTATTGAACAAACTATACATATATATGATATTTATAATGTTGAAACATAAACTTAAACATTGAAAAGTAAAAATGATTTTGTGTTTTTGAGTTATCACCTCTTAATCAAGCAGCTTTTTTTCTCAGCATTTCTACGTACTTGAATTTCCTATATAGTGCCCAAAAGTCATCTCCCCCTAATGAGGTCACACAATGACTCATTCTGCTTGTGCATGTTTAGTAATCTGATACTTTCCTTTCACTGCTACAAGCCCTGCAGCATTGAATTCCGACACTGTCTGTGTCAGTTTTTAAGACAGAGAATGTGAGAGGGGTGGGGGCATGGCCTCATACTCTACAGGAAGGAGGAATATTTTACAGAGGGATAACAAGTGCTGAAGAGTGAAAAGGTGAGTGGGGATTTCATTAATCATTTTTCTACTTTACAATACTTTAATGGGGCAACCTTTATAAATAAGGTTTACTTATACTTTAAACTCGGAAAAGCTCAAATACCTTTTCCGAGTTTAATAAATTTCGCCCAAGGGTCCACATTTTCTTCCTTTAACCAACCATTCTAGTTACTCATGGAGATAACCTAGTAGAAGAGGTTTGAAATTTAGTAGATCCTGCAAAATTTCCTCCAGATCCATTTTTGTGTATCTCCAGTATCTGGCTCTGCCATCCTGCAATTGTTAATCCTTTAATGTAACAGAACAATCTAAAACAAATATCAAACATACATGCTAATTCTGAAATTTCAGAGCAATTTCAGTGCAACAATGGCTGGAGAAAAAAAATGTAAGAAACAAGAATATTACACAAATAACACAACAAAGTCCTTTATGTTTGTGGAATTGCATTCCTTTCAGGAAGACCTTCATGATAAACCATTTTATCTATAAAAAAAAAATAGTATGCTGGCTTAATGTTATTAATTGTTGGAAGCCAAGTATATGACATTTTACTGGTGCCATACAGCTGGATGAATTGTTTTCTAAAATTAGGGAAGAGAAAAGGAATGTGGTATAGACTTCAATGTACCATTTATCATTGTAGGTCCAGAAGATAGTGGCTCCTCACAGTAAAACTTCCAGTCCAAAAACTGTCGAAATGCCAAAGTCTGTCACACAGATTATCTGTTCTTCTTTAGGGAGTGACTGGTATTCAAATGCTGATAACAGCAATCTTTGTGATGGTGTGAAGTCAGTGAAGACATTAAATCAAAGCAAATACTTGAACAACTTCAGGGAATGGCTGAAGCCATGACAGTCTTTTCTGGATGTCACAAGTAGAAATAGTAGCCTAAAACTAGTAATGGAAAGAATAATAAAGACTGCAATAAATCTTATTGTTTTGAACTTTGGGACTAGATTATAACTTTAGTTACATTCTGCTAAAGAAAGGTTAGATGACTCATTTTAGGATTTATTCTGATTTAACTAGAACAAAGTCATTTTACTAGATATTTTTTTTATCAGCCATACTACTGTAGAAGAAAGTTGAAACATCCTCCCTTAGGGGGTAATTCAGCAAGGTGTGAACTCACCTTGCGATCCTTTGCATCACCTCGCCAAAACTGTTACGTGCTCGCCTCTGTCCTACACGCGGACATCAGTGAACGCTTTAAAGGTATTCCAGTCACCTCGTGACCACTCGAGTCGCCTCGCCGAGACTGGAATACCTTTAAAGCGTTTACTGATGTCCGCCTGTAGGACAGAAGTGAGCGCGTAACAGTTTTGGCGAGGTGATGAGAAGGATCGCAAGGTGAGTTCACACCTTGCTGAATTACCTCCTTAGAGAGAAGCTGAGCTTCTGCAGTTAAGACTGTAGAAAATTTAGAGTTTGTTTAAAACTGTCCAAACTTAATTCTCCTGCCGAGTCTGAAGTGTTATGTAAATGGCAATTATGAACCTGCTGAATGACCAATATATTACAAATCCATACCCAAGTGTAAGGACCAGGTTGGAACTTCAAGAAAATCCAACAATCCCAAAAGGAGTGGAGAAGGAGGAAACAGCCAAAGTGACTATATACTTGTGGAGATGTAGCAACAGACGTTAGGGCGCGAAATCTATGATATATCCGGTGTTCACCTAGAGTCCCCGCAAGGAGGTTAGACCAAAAGAGTCGCCTCACCGAGGCTGGAATCCCTTTAAAGCGCTCGCTGATGTCCACATGCAGGACATCAGAGAGCGCATTTCAGTCAGTTCGAAGTGAGGCGAAGATTCCGCACCTCACTTTGCACTATCGTGAATTCCCCCCTTAGTGTCTCTGGCGTGGCCTCCTGAACTTTTCTTCCCCTCCTCCCCTTCTCCTGGTTGGTGAAAAATTAAAGTTATGGATTTGTACTTACTCCTCTGAAAAAAGACACTTGTGTAGATCTGTTTTACTCACACCAGGCAATCCGAAATGACAGGCCAATAAAGCAATGTCCATTCTGATGTACTTTGCGTTTAACAGATCCTCTTTATTTACTGTGGATATCTCGCATGAACATTTACAGTCATTTCCATGAATCAAACCATCATTTGCCAAATGTCTATCCTTTTACCCAGCTCCAGGGGATCCTCATCCGGAGTAGGTAGGTATTCCAGTGATCCACCTGCATCTGTCTCCCACTGCTCCCACTACATCCCATTGGAGCTGCCGCTGTCTGAAGTTTCTCCATCATGAGCCTTCTACAGTCACATCACACTGGGATAGCTTCCTATTCGACTCTCTACTAGCTCAAGACTCCCTGCAGCATGTGTCCCCTCACTTCCTGTGCCCGGGACCCAATGTAACCTCCCGGGGGTATCACTCCTCCCCCCAAAATTGGAACAATCCCACTGAAGTAAGGGAAGCTCCTCTGCGATCCACCACTAGGTGTTATTAACTATATGCCCAGCAGCCTTCATTTTCCTACCATACTCCCTGCATTATATCAGTAAGGGCCACCACATTTCTCATACCCCTTTACAATAATACGAAGCAGAAAGGTCAGGGCAGGTGGCAAAACTGGATGGTCAAAAAAATGAGGCAAAATGTTCAAGGCAGGTGGCAATCAGGCAAGAACGTAGAACAGGAAGGAGTCAGGAAACCAAAAAGCAAACACTAATCCTACCCAGGATCAGAGACACAATCCTATAATCGGGCGCAGGCAAACTGAACTAAATACCTTAAAATGGCACAAGGGCGAGAAAACCCAGACGTGATGGAATTGACACACAATTATGTGTCCATGACAGAATGATGTGACTGCGGCCTTGTCAGTACACCACACCTGCGACTGCGTTGGAATGCTGCGACCACAACAGACTGCCGCGATCACGGAGGTATGTCATGTTCCTGACACTAAGACCAATATAGGCTTCAGCTTTATTGTAGAACACTGAATAATGGCAGACTTCTGTCCAGCAATGATGCACAAACCTGAACTACCCCAGTTTTCACTGACATCCTTTTAGGGCCTTAGAGTTTTTTGCTGCGAGGCACTATAACATCCCTAACCACCAGAAAAGCCAACATGGAGACATTCATAACACCATGTTCTCAGATAGACAGCAGTCAGGGCAGGCAGGCATGTAGAACAGGCTGACAATGATAACATATTCATAAAGTGGGAAAGTTTCCATCTTTTAGATAATGAAGGCATTTCAAGATGAACCATATAAAAGTACCATAAAGACAATTTGGTCAAGAACTTGTTCTTTTGCTGAAGGTTGCATGCTGCTATACATTCAAATTTACCATTTGATTTAAAGACCATATTCAGGGTGGTTAAAGCTCCATCTACTGGTAGCACTTAGCATAGATACACTTGTAAAAGTAAGACCCATTGTATTATGGGTAGAGCAAAGCTCACTGGGAGCCAGATCAGTCTGAAGCAGGAAGTTCTCCACAGCACTGTACATGCTCCTGCATTGGTAAATTCACTAACCCTGGACAAAGTACATCTGGTAAGGGAACTATCTCTGTTAATGCTATGTTATGTAGAACTGTTCACTTATTTATATGTAGTTGTTATTAAGGAAATGGTAGTTGTTAGAAAGCTATGAGTTCACATGTATAGGCAGCCATTTTGCCATGTGTTTTTTTTTTACTAACTGTAAAGTGTCATAGTTATGTGAATTTATGCCTATTGCTTATACCTGTTTCTTTGTTTGTATTCTTGCAGTTTTACCACTTAAACAACCACACACTCAAATCAACTTCTCATAACCGCACAATCATATACTTTCGTATTTGTGTTGTTAACCAATAAACAAGTTAGACTACAGAGAACAGTCTGCTTATTTTGGAAGAGAAAAGGTTTATGCTGTATGTCAGACAGCACACAGTGAGAACATGTAAGAAGACAGAACAGCCATTGTCATTAGAAAGTAAAATGTAGCATGTCATATGTTGCATAGTTGGCAAAGCTACCATATATGTAATAAATCACTTGTTATGTGAATTTTTGTAAACACTGATTAGATACATAGGAAAATATGGTGCAGTCTGGAGGGAACCATATTACATTTAAAGAACAGTTTGCAATGCAGTTCCAAATGGTTTTAACTTATGTAAATTCATTTTACAGATGCTAGTAAAAGTTGCTAAATCCCTTTCCCACTTAATCATATATTTTGACTTTTGGAAATCTGGAACCCAGTGAAGCAATTCTTATGTCTATGAAACGAGGCCTAATTTTCAGAAGTATTTTGCTGAATTAGGATAAATAATGTTGCAGCTGACTATGTAGAATATGTGATCTTCTTAAGAATAAATAGTTATCAAAGTTTGGGAGTTGGAGTCTGTGCTGAAGGTGATTGAAATGCTTTTTTTTTTGTTTTCAAAATATAATGAAACTATGCCACAACTGCCCACAATTGCTATAGGTCTAAGTGGCCCAAGAGAATGGGAAAGGGATAATCCCAGGAGTAATGTGGAGTAGATGGTCTGATTTTAAAGTTAAGTACTGGTAGTTCTAGATTGAGACAATAAAACCAATGGAACATTGGTGGAAAGCGATATTGTATACTTATTTTAGTATTTATTTCTTTATAAGTTATTTTATAAAAGTCTGCTCTGGCAGGAGCGAAAAGTGGCTCATGTTCCTATTTTGCATGCTAGAAAGCAGTTCTGAATTTTCCTATAGGAATGAAGAGCCCAAATCTTTAGGTGGCTTAGATGTGCCTCTCTCCTCTCTCAGGGACATAGACAGGGGTATACATCCTAAGAAATATTTTTAATATCACATTTATACAAACTTGTTTTGTATTTTGCTTGTGCTCCATATTCAACCTTCACATCACTTTTTGTGTTATATGTAGCAGATTAGATTCTATTGCGCCCAGATACAGCTATTCAGAGCAGATGAGGCAATGTGCACTACAGCTGCAACATTTACAGAGACTCATACCAATCCTTAATGCCAGGTGTAGCCCAAAAGATCAAGGCAGCATTTGACATCATATGGCTTTAGGCTACTATTAACAGACCAAAGTGGGGACACAATTAGTGTGCCATCTGTAGTGAATAGTATAAAGCCAGAGAAGCTGGTTTCATAATAGACATTGGAAAAGCTGTATCAGTAACACAATTTACAAAGAGGAAAATACACTGTTAATGTAAAACAATGATCAAGGACAAGTATTTAACTTAACCATGAGAATATTGTACATTATGGGTATTTTTGCTGTAGTGAACCCATTGCAGAATTCTTTAGCTGACATCAGGAAGCTCTGCACTGTAAAGCTTATGGAGGATGAAGAAGAGAGAGTGTTTATGTTTATACCTGTTTTGTAAAATGTAATTTCACAATATTGCCCCATATAGACATAAAACATTATTAAATGAACTTGTAAGTGAAATCAGTTATTATTTTATAAACACAAGTACTTAATCTTTTTATGTGCAATTCAATGGTTATGATTAAAGTATTCTTTGAACAATAACATCTGTCATATGGCTCTTGTTATCCTTTCCTTCCTCTAGGCTACTGAAGTGCTTTGGAATCTGACGATGTGTCAAAATATCATGTTTGGGTAAGATCCTTCAGCCTTCTTTACTAGCTCAGAGTCTAAAAATGCCTTCTAGCTCAGAGGCAAGAAATGGTGGTAGCATTCAAGCCTGGTTTAACATATGGCTGAGGCTGCAGTGGCCACTGAAATTGCTGCACTTTAGCTCCTGACCGTGGCCACATTACCTTGACTGTGAAATTAGGTGAGCTCACTCCACTGCTTACAGACAATGTAAAAATGGGAGTGCTGGAGATACATGCTTCTTCTGCTGCTTTGGATTGTGTCCATACTCCTAGGCACCCCTTTGTTTCTACATCTCTATTGACTGGTTGTCGTACACTTTAGGGATTGAGCAGTCCTTGTCTCTGTAATGTAAAAATGTTGTCTATGGAGTTTTGGGTAGGAAGTAGTAAATGGTTTTGTTTGTGCCTTTATTAAAGTATTATTAAAGTAACAGTCAAGACCTTTACTATTTACTTTTGTTATGAAAAATGTGCATTGCCTGATTACACCCCCCCATGCAAGGTGAAGATTAGCTTGGCTAAAGGCAACAAGATGTCCTTGTCAGTAATTAAACTAATATTAGGCATGGTGACATTAGTGAACACATTAGTAAGCTTCAGTTGCTGTATCAAACTGTCAAGGACCACGGTGTAGTAATTGTTCATAATAAAAATTTGATATGCCGAGCCTAGTGTGCACTCTAATACATACTGGAGTAAAGGGAAATATTTTCATATTACAATGGTACACTTTATCTGCCTTCTTAACTGGCTCTGTTTCAATGAGGATTCTGATCTAGTAGGCAGTAGTTCATGCTAGTGTCAACAACCACGATGTAGTAATTTTTCATAAAAAAAAAAATTGATCTGCAGAGCCTCTTGTGCACAATCACTACTGTTATAGTGAGTAAATGAGGATTAATCACCCAATCCCTGTCTTTCTTTAGTGTAAGTGCACTACACTAAGGGGGGAATTCAGCATGCAGCGAAGTGAGCTCCAAAGCGTTCGGCTCATTTTGCAAATGGTATTATGCGCATGCTGATGTCCTGCGCGCGGACATCACTATGCGCATTAAAGGGATTCCCATCTCGGCGAGACCAAAAGAGTTGCCTCGCCGAGACGGGAATTCCTTTAATGCGCATGTTGATGTCCGCATGCAGGACATCAGCATGCGCATAATACCATTTGCAAAGTGAGCCGAACGCTTCGGAGCTCACTTCGCTGCATGCTGAATTCCCCCCTAAGCATCTTTGCTAGTTCATTATACCCCTGCAAATTAAACAGGGCTCATGACCTTGATATTAATTGCCAGACTGGTTCTTTAAGGGGGTTATTCACTAAGGTGCGAATTCTACTGTCAAATTCTCAAACAGCGGATTCCCATAGCAAATCCTCAACAATTTCCCCATTGTAAATTTGCGAAATTTTTTAAAGTTAAGATTGTGACAATTTCCCCGTAATAAATGTGCGACTGCGACAATATTCTCATTATAAAGACGCGACTGCGACAGTAGCAGCCTATTGCGGCTGTCTTTATCTGGCGAATTCGCACCTATACGCAACAATTCGGACTTTAATGAAAAACCCCCTAAATGTCACTATTACATGATATATAACTATTAGTAGAAATAATAGTGTTACATACTATATAAGTAGTATGAAAATATCCAGTTGAGATCAGGCCATAATGAACTTTTAACAGCACATCGGCTTTTGAGACGGGGATATAATTTCATTTTCACAAATAGTATTCAGAATTCAAGACCAAGATCCAACTTTACTGTGGCTTCAGTATTTAACAGTGTTACCATGTGCAGCTGCCCATCATTGTAAGTAGTGACAGTTCAGCTAAAGCTCCATTGGCATCTGTCATCACTCTCAACAGGACATTACAGCATTCATGAAGTGTGTAATGTCAACACCACACGAGCCCATTGATTTTAGGAATGTGAACAAATGTTCTCTCTTTTTACTTATATGCTCCAGTAGCAGTCTTTGTGTGATATTCACATTTGACTTCAATTTTAAGTTAGCAAAGTCTAGTGTGTGTGTGTGTGTGTGTGTGTGTGTGTGTGTGTGTGTGTGTGTGTGTGTGTGTGTATATCTATATCTCACCCCAATATACTACATATCACCCATAGAAATAATATATCTGTTATTGATGCTGTAATCAGGTCTTACTAAGTTGAAGATTTCCAAGATGTTTGCAAACCTGACCATATGATATTTATCTCAGTATAGAATCTCTAATTAGGGGTAGATCTATCATTTCATTTCACTTTTAAAAGCTAATTTGGTACAATTAACCTCTCTACCGTATTTATCCCTTTAGATATGTCGTCATGATCTTTGTAATAGTTGATCTAAATGTTGATATTATGAAGGATGCCTCTCACTGTAAATAATGCAAGGATGTTTGAAATGGTTTTATGTTTTACAGTTAGTGGCATTAATAACGATGTAATCTGTCCCGCAAAAAATACTGTTAGAAAATCCATGGAGCGAGTGCTTGTGCAGAACCTTTAAATACGCTTTAAACATTTTTTTTAGTAATTTTTATTTTTGGTTCTCAAAATAATACAAAACAAATATAAGTAACAGTGGCCTGTTTCCTTTCCAAGATATACAGAATAACAGGACACATGCAGGGTTAACTACCAGGTGCTTATTATGGCTTCCCAAGACCTTTTTTTTTTTTAACAACTGTTTTCAAATATGTTTTGTTGCTGATTTTAGATGCCTCTGGATTCAGGGGGTTATTCACTAAAGTATGAATTGCTACGTATACAGTAGGTGTGAATTCGCCAGCTAAAGACAGTCTCAACACACTGCTACTGTCACAGTCACATCTTTATAATGAGAATACTGTTGCAGTCACGTCTTTATAGTGAGAATACTGTTGCAGTCACGTCTTTATTATGAGAATACTGTTGCAGTCACGTCTTTATAATGAGAATACTGTTGCAGTCACGTCTTTATAATGAGAATACTGTTGCAGTCACGTCTTTATAATGAGAATACTGTTGCAGTCACGTCTTTATTATGGGAATACTGTCACGACTTTACTATGGAAAATTGTCGCAGTCGCAACTTTAAAAATTGTCGCAGTCACAGATTTGCTATGGGAATCCGCTGTTTGAGAATTTGACAGTCAAATTCACACCTTAGTGAATACCCTCTTTATTGTTGCTGTATTGTCTCTATGCATACTTTGTTGAGGGTTTGTCTTTAAAAGTATTTTTTTTTAAACATGTGTAACAACTTCTTGGCTACTGTGTTGTTGGGTGTTAGTTCTTTGTTCTCTTCTCTCGTAGCGCAGTTCCTCCAACTAAGGCCCTCATTCACTATAGTGCGAAGTGAGCCGGGAAGCGTTCAGCGTGCGGACATCAGCATACGCATTAAAGGGATTCCCCCCCCCCCGGCGAGAGCACTCGAGTCTGCACGCGGACATCAGCGGGCGCATAATACCATTTGCGAAGTGAGCCGAACGCTTCGAGGCTCACTTCACACTATGGTGAATGAGGGCCTAAATCTTGATTGAAGCCTTTGGGATAGTAAAAGGATTTCTTCCACCAGGGGTTGAGTCTGGATACCCCAGCCCTGGCCTGGTGCACACTCTCCAATAAAGGAACACCCACACAAACTTATAGGAAAAGATGCTAGGCTGGATTTTATTAAAGGAAAAGTCAGCCCAAATTTAAAAAAATAAATACACTTTATTATTTATGCTTACTAATACCTTTCTGCAAACATTACTTATTGGCAATTTTAAAAAAAAGGGACAATTCTCACCTGTAAAGAAGTGCTATACAGCACTTCTGTGTTGCATTCCCCAACCTCCAAAAGTGCCTTCAACTCTATGGCGTCCTTAGCAGGAGATTACCTATTAGGAGCACATTCCTCTCTTGTCATGATCCTACTGAAGCCCTGTGTCGGCACGTCAATGCATGTTTCCTGTAGGTATGATGTGCATGCTCTCTCTGTAAGTTCTAGGAAGTGCCGATGCGGGGCTTCAGTAGGAGCACAGCAAGCGAGGATTGCGCTCCTGATAAGTATCTCCTGCTTAGGACTCCGTAAAATTGCTGGTGTTTTTGGAGGCTGGGGCTCACTGTTCCTTTAAGCAGGGAAAGGATAACTGGGATGGATTGAGGTAAAACATAGGAAGCAGGGTAATAATTGAAACGTGTGTACAAACAAGAAATAGCAGATAAGATACAATCAGAACCACAATATCTCAATACCGATCTGAGAAATAACCAAACTTGGTGGTTGTTATATAAATACAGTAACACTTAACTCAGTGATGTGATATAGGCTGAACACACACACTTTCAGCAGGCGCCTGCAATGGACACTCTTTTTTAAAAGACTAATTAAATATATCGGTACTATACAGAAATAAACACTGACACTAGTGGTGGATTGTTGGAGCTTGTTGCAGCTGTTAGCTGGTGTCCCTTAGATGAAAGCAGGATCAGTTCTTACTAAAGCAATCCTTTCCTATGGTAAAAAGGTTTAAAATCCTTAAAGGAACACTCTGGCCAAAACTAAAAAAAACTAAAAATCTTTGTTTATTTAAGCTAATTTAAACCTCTTAGTAAAAATATGTTTTTTTTTCCGATTATATATATATTTGTAAAGTGACATTTCTTACCTGTAAATAAATGCTGTCCATCACTTCCGTGTTGCATAACCCCTCCTCAGACACCGCTAGCGACTCTACGGCGTCCAGATGAGGTGATCCCCCTGAGGTTTGTGTTCCTTTGCAGCTGCTCTCCCAGTGAAGCCCTACATCAGCATTTCCTAGTCACATGGGACAGCGTGACATCATCCAGGGAGGATGCATTTATGACATCACACTCTCCCCTACCTTCTTGTCATTTCCACCTTCTAGTCTCCCAGTAAAGCAAGGATTTCTGGGAGAAGTAGTTTCCCCAACAGTCTGTATCTCGTTACCAGTCCTCTTTTTCAGGGATTACACATGTACTACAACTAATCCTACTAACTTTGTGTTTAGTTTGTATTTGGTTTAAATCATATTATATATATTTTTATTTATGGTTCAACCCATTAAAATTCTAACCTGCCTTAGATTTGGTAATGTTGGATTTACTTGGATTAATGCAAATCTAAACCACACACCTCTAATTTTACATATGGTTGTCCAGACGTTTCTTGGGCATGACGTTATGCAAGTTGGCCACAGTGCAGAGTAAATAATAACTATTGTGCAATGTATTGTTGATGGGTGGCAGCTGGGGGAAGGATGGACTTCAAGTTGAGCACTATCTTAGCAGCCTATTTTCCTGTAAATTGCAGATTTATGCTGAGCCTAAATGTTATTTTATTATTGGTTCTCAATCAATCTCCTTATTTTTTCTAACTTATGTCTGTAGAAAACTCCATGCAAACTTAGAGTATATACTGGAGGGAACTATTTATTTTTATTTTAGGACATTTGTCCTAAGAAAATTAAAGGGTATGTTAAGGTAGTTATAAACAATGGGTTAAATGTGTGTTAACCCTTAGTTTTAACAATTTAAGTATGTGGCAGGCATTATATTTAGCTTAAACTACTCCTACCCACTCATTTTCACTTCACTTGTTGCAGCCCCAGAAGCACAGGGCATAGCCACACCCCTTTCACATCTGTACCCAGCCACTTCCTCCTCCCTGATTTTCCCCAAAGGGATGGCGTATGCCCAGAGCTAGCCATCCAGCATGCACAGAGGTCTTCACCCTTAACACAAGGGTGTATAGCTTTTGCTGTTAGGGGACTCCCAGATTGTGGCTTGCCAAGTTAACACCCCACTGGTGGCAGCTGGCTGAAACAATTATTGTACTATAGAACTATAACACTCACTCATACTCACAGGATCACAAGGAGCATAGTGTACCTTTAAGCACACAGACCAGGAGCAGTGTAACCAAACACTCATGGTAGCCAAGCAAAAACAATACAGAGAACACTAGAAGATATTCCTTGAAGATATACAGGAATGCTGGGCTGCAGAGCTGACACTTGAAAAGCTGTAACACATGCTGCAGATGAGGCTGTAACAGAGACAAGGCACAGAATCAGTAGAATTGAACACAGACCAGAAGTAGACAAAACCAGCACATGATGACATACAGCGTTAGAACTGTTTCAAACAGCTCTTGCATTTTTGAATTTGGCGCTGCTGACATCATTAGCAGTCAATTAGCTAGAAGCCCAGAAGCGCTGGGGGAATAGAGAAGCCCCAGCACTTCCTGGCGATGCAAACTAGCAGAAGACCATTAGTGGCACAGGAGCAAACAGTGCTGCTCGTGACACTATGGTGTTGGAATTCGAAAGGTGAGCTTTTCCTCTATTTTCATATTCCATCACTCAAATCCTGTATGTATGCTAATAAATGACACCATTATACTGAAAATTGTAATGCCCAGCAGATTGTTAAGAGTGCCAGGCATGTTTCATTTCCCAGCTGTGTCTGTAGGGACCGGCATCAAATGATTAACGTTTGTCAAAAGGTTATGTTAATTTGGTGATAGAGCATCTTGTTTATAAACTTTTAAAATTTCATGGCAACATCAAGCATATACAATGTAATTAGTTTAAAAATACCCGCTGTACCGTCCATCAGTCCGAGAAAGAAAGGGAAGGACACACTACACTGAAATGTAAAACATATGGCTGTAAAACAGCTTAGTTTCCTGGCAATTAAATTCAACACTTGGCAGGTTGGCAGCCACATAAAACAAGTATTAGTCATTTCTCTATTTATTGCTTTCCCAGTTTACCGAAATGAATTCCCCCAATACAAAATGATGAAACCAGGCTAGGAATAATATATGGCCCTTAACCAAATTTGTTTTCTTAATTTCTAGTTTAAATAATAAAGATCTTGATGTAATACCATGGAAGAATTTGAATTGAATTCTATTTCTAACCAAATAATATTTACCGCCCTTGGAAAGATATGGCAGAAAAAAAGGAGACCAAGGGGGGAATTCACCAAAGTGCGAAGTGAGGTACGGATCCTTTGCCTCACTTCGCACTGACTGTTATGCGCTCGCTGATGTCCTGCACGAGGACATCAGCGAATGCTTTAAAGGGATTCCAGTCTCGAGGTGACTCGAGTGGTCTCACCGAGACTGGAATCCCTTTAAAGCATTCGCTGATGTCCGCGTGCAGGTCATCAGCGAGCACATAACAGTCAGTCTGAAGTGAGGTGAAGGATCCACACCTCACTTCGCACTTTGGTGAATTCCCCCCATGTCATTACATACTATATAGAACGTATTCAAATGAGTGCGAAACCACAATTATAAATTGGCCATTTGTATCTGGAAGTTTTATGACTAAAATTGTTTGCCTGTATTTTGGCATAGAGCAAACGATACAG
>WMED01001768.1:0-26252 GCA_019650415.1 Pipa parva
ACCTTTGTCTTAATATGCGCGTTCCTCTGTATCCTCAGCGTTCTCCTCTATCCCCCGGCGTCTCCTCTCTATCCCCCGGCGTCTCCTCTCTATCCCCCGGTGTCTCCTCTCTATCCCCCGGCGTATCCTCTATATCCCCCGGTGTATCGCGCAGCTCAGCTGAGCCGCGGCTCAACAAAGCTGCGTCTCCTGACTGCAGCTTGTGAAAGAGCCACGCTGAAGGCTCAAAAGAGCCGCATGTGGCTCGCGAGCTGCGGTTTGCCGACCACTGTCTTAGGGCAATGTCACACCTTGTAGTTTAATGCATATGTTTTTATGTAGTTTAATACACATGTTTTTATGTGTGTGGGATCCACGTAACAATGCTACCAAACATCATGTACCACACTGTTCAGTGAGCCAGCATTTTACTATAAGAAAATAGGCCCAAGGCTGTTACCATATTTCCCCATTCTCCAGAATCATTGGTTGTTAAGAGAGTGAGTATTTTGCCCCTGTGTCTTATAGTGAAACAACCCACAGTCACTTAAATAAGCTGTGACTATGAACAGTTTGTGGGGGTTTGACTGACACTGGTAATGTAGAAGAATTCCTTGTAACATAGCCCTAAAATTAGGAAAATAGTCGAAGTGACTGAGTTTGAGAAAAGCAAATCTTAATAAAACCATGGTATTCTTTTTTTTCTTTTAACAGCAATCAACAAGCATTCCTTCTTGAAAATGTCCCATGTAGAAATAGTACCTGCACTAGAATGTTTGAAATCCACTGGGAGATATCTGATCTCAATCAAATAAAGGATGCAGCGGTGGCAACTTTCTTTGACGTTTATGAAGATGTAAGTTCCTGGCTTTTCATATGTTTTGCTTGTTGTATTTGCTATCCGTCTGCTCTTTTTGAGAGTTCTCTCCAATAGCTCTAATGTCAATTTTCTAAGCCCAGAATAGACAATGAACTCTAATTCAAAAGAGTACTGAAAGTAGCACAAGGAAGTTTTATGGAATATTTGCTATAATGATGCTCTACACGTACTACTGTTGGTAACTGCCCTAGATTTTCAACCTCTGAATCTTTTCTAATAGGGGTCAGGTACAGGGTTATACTAACTCAAGTTATAGTTTTGTGTCTCTAGTAGGCCCACATTTTATTTGATCTTTTATATGTTTCAGCTGCAGATGACTCTAGTCTTCCTGAGAGATTCTTTTAGTGTTTAGTCCATCTGGTTATAGTTATATGCAAACAAATGGTATTGCAAATTTGTACATGCATACCAGCTTTTTTCCTTTAAAAAGGGAGACATATGAAATATCCATTGTGCTGGTCTGTGCTGAAATCTATTCATTTACATTAAGTGTATTGTATAGGTCGCTCTACTTTAAATGTAATGTTGGCATGTATGGGTATTTCATGAGTCAAAGCTTTTAATATTTTTAAACTTATGGTTGCTATATACCTGTATGGGTAAATAGGTGCCTCCATTACCAGACCTAGGAACTTGTTGATTTTCACCCGCAGACTCCTGGTTTGCAAAGCAAACACCAGATCTGGAGGGAAACCCTCAAGATTTCTGGTCTGTTGTCTTTTGCTGAAGTTACACATTAACCCCACCTTAACCCCACTCTGTTCCATCCTAATCCCTACCCCTTCTCCCCCAACCAATCAAGATGACCTCAAAATACATAGCCCCACCTCATTTGAATACATGAATAGTCCTTAATCCCTGCCCCTACTCTACCAAAAGTTGATCTCTTGTTATTCAAGGGCCCAAGAGTTCCCAGGAACGTCCATTAGAAATGTGAAAACAGGATACAGAGAAAACAAACACATACTTCCTGCAGCAGATGACATGCACATTAACCAGGAAGTTTAGAAGATGGTTTCATTACTCTAAAAGCAGACCAATAGATAAGTCCATCTGAGTGTGCAGACAAGGATAGTCCAGTCTTTCCTTTAGTAAGACTAATTTTTATGGTACCAAAATTATTAATGCGCACGTGTAGAGTGCCTTTCAAAGAGATTTGAAAGAAGTAAGCAGACTGTGCTTTATATATATATATATATATATATATATATATATATATATATATATATATATATATATATATATATGAGTATTGCAGTCTTTTTAAGTAAACAAGCTTTTGGAGGGTTAATTCTGCCTTCTCTACTACTATGATTTAGTATTACTTTGAACTACCTGAAGAAGGAGGCAGAATTAACCCTCCGAAAGGTTGCTTATTTAAAAAGACTGTTAGTCCAATAAAAAGTTATCACAGAATACTTCAATGCTCACTTTTTTGCATCTGTGGATTAACACGACCACTCTACCCAAACTTTTAATATATATATATATATATATATATATATATATCTTTGTTCTAATTTCCTGTACCTGTTTTATGTAATACTATATTAGTTTGTGATATGGAGAAACACAAAAACTGTCATTCTAAGTCGTGCAAGGTAGGACACTTTTTCACTAAGGACCCACAAAATCATCTTCACATACTAATAAAAGCAGTTTAACTTTACTGGGCTACATATATCTCAGCACACGCAATCCATTTTCAGCCAGTTCCATTCACAGTACTTTTTCATAAAGGAAAGGGGCAGTGTAAATGAGTCCATTTATTCCATTAGTGCTCCTTTACAAACAGCTAGCACTTACAGAGTACGTGGGAGTATCCCCACTATGATAAGCTGACAAAAAGTCTGCTGTGCTTCATTTTTACTGTTCATGGAATGTATGGGTTAAGGTGTTAAAGTGACTTCGGTCTGGAAATAACTTGGTATTGTATGAGTTGAAATGATTTCTTTTCCAAATAACTGATTTATTACAGATTTCAAAGAGCAGGTGGTATCATTCACAAAGCATTTAATTAAATCTGATATTTCATTATTAACAGGCATTATTTAGATAAGTGATCATATTGAGAAATATGAAATGTACATTTCAGGAAATTACTTGCTTTATCGTATTCTCTGGCACCTTGCAGCATTGATTAATTTAATTTAGTTATTCTTGGCGCATTTGGGTTTCTAACAGAATCTAAGGCTCCTTTACACTAGACTCTTTCAGAGAAAGTGGATTATCTGAATATTACTCCTAAACTCACTCACTCAGCCATTTCTAAAACTGAGGACTTCCTGTTTATAAAACAGTAAAAATAAAAAACTTGTCCTTTAAAAATGCTTTATGTTTTAGGGATTCTTAAACTGCCTAGGAGGAAACTTTTACAATCCATTTTCTGTGCGCGTTTATGGTATGCTGGTGAGATGATGATTGTATACACTGTGATGTCATATTGTGTAACCAGAATGTCTGAAACTACATTTAGAAAAACTTTTAGGTTGTACAACAAAGTGTGAATTGTCATGTAAATGTTTGAACTTGTGACAATTTGCCGTTTCTCCAACTTTGCTTATTCAACAAAGATCATCTACAATAGGGTGAATTTGTGCTTAATTTATCAGTTTATGCAAATGTGTATTTAAGGACTTCTCTGCACCTAAGAAGTCATATGTTGTGTTGCAAATTCAACAATGTATCTTTTAAATTCCCTCCTATGCAGCCTAATGGTTTACCTCTTAGTTCCTCTTCCAGTCAGCTGTGTGTGGGGGGTGCTATTGCTTATACTGTATTAAAATTCTGTATATTCAGAGCCACCAACAAGGGAGCGGGGGGAGGTACAGAGGGTACTGCTGTATTTGCCCCACCAGCTCAACAAAGCGCAGGGTAAAGATAGACATATGTAGGCTTCATAGCATCGTCCAATGAAACTAATACTCTAAAGCGGCACTGAACAGTGTAACTGGGCATTTTTCAGTGAAAATGGGGGTGTATAATCATGTTGTGGGGCCTCATTTGTCAGGTTGTGGGGAGTGGCATGAATTCTGTTGGCAGCAATGCATACATCTGTACCCTTCCGGGAATGCCAATAATTAAACCTTGTGGCTGACGAACAACAGATCATATTATGGCCTCTAGTATATCTGCAGGAAAATTGTGCACATGATTTCCCCATACAATGAAGGATTTACAGGGCAGATACCGTAGTTTTTCATTTATGCCTGTATATAGTTCTTTTTGTTTTTTTCTTTCTTTAAATTTGCCATTAACGCTGTATTCTCTTTGTTCTCCTCTTTTTTGCAGGGAATCCTAGATATTATTGTATTAAGCAAAGGAAGCACAGATGATAACTATGCCATTCAAGTTTTAATTAATAACTTTGAAGCTGATGCATATTTTGTAAAAGTCATTGGTAAGTGTGACAACAATATATCTGCTCTCTGTCATTGGATTTTTAACTTTTGTCCAGTCTCGCTTGAACGCCCTTACAGATACTTGTTTATACTGATCATTGCTTGGGCGGTAACAGAATTGTCCCTTCTACTTTTTACAGATAATTTTTTACAGTTCTTCTATATAAAGCCTGGATCATTTTGGCAATAGTTAGATTCATGAAGGATAATATGTATTCAGTGAGTTCACATTTCACATGTACTAAGAATGATGGTTGTGAACATTTCATGATATGAAAACTAAGTTGTATCTAGGACTGAATGCGATGGTCTCCCTGACCTTTCATAAATTGTACTCGATGTTAATCTGATGAGATTTGACATCATGGAGGTAATTCAGCAAAGTCCGAACTCACCTCTCGATCCTTCGATTCACCTCGGCAAAACTGTTACGCGCTCGCTTCTCTAGTACACGCGGACATCACCAAACGCTTTAAAGGTATTCCAGTCTTGGTGAGGCGACTCGAGTGGTCGCGAGGTGAGGCAAAACTCGAGGATTCGACTCCAGTACCTTTAAAGCATTCGGTGATGTCCGTGTGTAAGAGAGAAGCGAGCGTGTAACAGTTTTGCCGAGGTGAATCGAAGGATTGCGAGGTGAGTTCGGACTTTGCTGAATTACCCCCCATGTCTCATAGTATGCTATATTAAATCACATTGTGCTAATCATAATTAAAATTGGCCCTGTTTAACCTCCAAAACATTTTACATGCCTTTGCGTGTCACGTGCTTTTGCTTAGTCTACACACCATTCTCTGTTCCCTTGTTCTGGTGCTCATTCTCACACTCAGCTTTGTTGAGCCCCTGTTGATATACAAATGTATCGGCTTTTACCTCAGCTTCAAGTGTACAGCTACACACTTTACTTCTGGGGTATTGCTAAGTGTGTACTAGATTATACATTAGGTTTCTTTGTCTGTATGATCCCAGGGGTAAAAAGGGGCTTATCAGAGTGAAGGCAAACAATACAAACTACTTTGATATTTGTAATAGGTAGCCCAACCTTTCTCCCTTACCTCCCTTTCCTGAAAATATAACCCCTTCCAGTATACCTTAAGGACTGGTTATGATTGCTAGTTTAAAGTGGACCTTTCAGGCCTACTTAGAAACATATGTATGTGAAGCAGGGGCCTTCTTAGTTGAATGCTAAAAGAATTCCAAGCTTGAGGTGGCATTAAAGGTCAGCTGACATTATAGCTTCTCCAATCAATTCTCTGCTAGATTGTGATTTGAGGGATCTGGTTGGATGAGTGATAATGTCTGTTGGGCATTGGGGCAGAAAAATAAGCAGGGAGTTTGCTTCAATTTCTATTATTTGAATGGTAAACGCATATGCACTGATTCACATAAATAGGTTTCTAAGTAGACCTGACATATCCACTTTAAGAATATTAATATGATAAACTGATCATTCTTTTATTGATTTCCTTCTCTTTTTATTTGCTTTTACTATTTCTCTCGCTCCTTCTTGCATTTATTTTTGGCTGGTTTGCTCTAAATCTCTACTTCTTCAAGGAAGCATTCAAGATAAATGAAAATTGATTTAATATTAAATAAATATGCTGTCTCTAAATGTCACCTCATTTTGTTTTTCATTTGCAAATGAAGTTTCAGTATTAAGTAGCCCCTTGTTCCTTGCACTGCCTACTGAATATCCCACAGAGAAAAATTGTAAGTGAACAATTCATTTGAAAGGGATGTAGTTTGAGAACATATTAAAGCATCTTCATTTAATCACAGTACTCTGTCAGCTCTGACTCTCCATGTTGGTAAAATGATAAAATGTGTTTGAACAGATGTTGTGTAAGTATTAATGGGCAGAGGAGAAACACCAAGGGAGATGTTAATTGGTCATCTGTAAGAGTTAAACTTTCTATTGTGTTTCATAGGCAGAATGGTATATTCTTGGTTACTAATCTGTCACTAGGAGAGTACATGTAAATTCTGCTTTAACCTTGACTCCATATACATAATGGGGAATGGTTTCTGCATATAATAACATAGTGTACCTTTAATAAATAATGAAGCACAAGCAAATTCTCCTTTTTTTTTTTTTTTTTTTTGCACAATCAGTGATCTGGTGTGAGACACTGCCTCTTCCCTGATCACTCCAAAGGCAGTGGTAGGCAGCCACCAGCTCATGTGCATTTGAAGCAAGCATAGGGAGTCATCATCAGAGAGGGAAGTGATGTAATCCTGGCCTTTTAAACCCGCCCACTCCCTTCCCCTAACCAATCACTACAGTGCTTCTAATTAGTGACAGCAGAGGAAATCACTGGGGAAGGACTGTGTGTAGTAGTGAAGGAGCAGCTACCAGGTTTGAGGCAGGGGAAGGGAGGAAGGAACAGCTTCACAGGTTTGGGCAGAGGGATCAAGAGGGAGAGCAGCTACACAGTATGAAGCAGGAGGTGGAGCAGCTACACAGTATGGCACCGTGGAAGGGAGGGGGAAAGCAACTACATAGTATGGGACAGGGGAAGAGTGGGGGAGAGCAGCTACACAGTATAAGGGAGGGGGAGCAGCTACACAGTATGAGTATGTGGCAGGGGCAGGGTGGGAGGGGGAAGCAACTGTGGTGGATGGGGCAGGGGGAGGTGGTAAGCATCTGCTGGGGAGTGTGGGAGGGGTAAAGCATCTGTACAGGATGGCGCACAGGGGCAGAGGGAGAGCACTATCAAACAAGCTCAACAATATGTGTTTTGCACTGGGATTCATTCTCATACTTTCAGTGACAGGCATTCTGACACCTGCACTGGAATTCATTCTAACACCATCTTCAAAACCATTTGTGCAGCAAACAATAAAGTACACCTAAATAAATGCATTCTCATTTTACAAAATTAAGTATTTATGGTTATTATTTTAATTAGTCTTTTCTTGTTTGCCTTGTGCTGTAAGCCCTTTAACACTTATGAAAGTGAAATTACTGGCAGAGTCAAGTAGAGTATATTGGCTAACTGAATAGATGGTAAATGCAAGCTTTCGAGACTATTTAGGTCTCTTTTTCAGGTAGAGTGTATCAGTTACAGGCAGTGTGAAGTTAATAAGCTGTGACTTCCTGCCAGAACTTCTGCAGTGATGTCACAGATCAGAATTAGCATGCTTAAAGGAAAACTATAGTCATATTACAGCTTTACATATGCAGTACTATACCTTAGTGAGAAGCGTTTTTCCCAAGTAGATGTTTCATCTGAAGCAGAATGATTTATTACAGAGCCCTGCAAAACTCTCGCACCAAGAAATGTGTGTGATATAACTGCTAAATACAAGAAGAAAAATCTGCCTGAGTGCTATTGGTTAAGCAGTGTGCTGACCTTTTGGCCTCATCAGACATGCTTTGTTTACTTTCCTGGAATACAGGAGATTAGAGTCTGGGACTCAGGAAAGCTAACTTGTGCGCAGGCATTACATTACACATTAGGCAAAAAATGTCCAGGGAAGGGTACCCTTTCATGGAAAATTGGTCGGTACACATCACACACATTTAATGGTGTGAGAGTTTTCTAGTGCTGTTTCATCTGAAGCAGGATGATTTATTACACATCTACTGGGTAGAAATACTTCTCACTAAGGTATAGTACTAAATGTATAAAGATGTAATCTGACTATATTTCCCCTTTAATGTATTCAAAATGGCTGCAGTCAGTGTGCAGAGCTGTGCAGACTTCAGTGGGACTGTACAGAGACTTCAGAATGATTCTGGATTTTTTTAATACAATGATTTAGGAGGCAGATATTTGTATTACTTATAAATGTATTTGTGTGTAGGTACCTTTATTTCTTCTTTAAAGATCCACCAATATGTTGTAGTGATTGTTAAAGAATGATTTTTACAAATAGTTTGCATTATTTTTTCTGGCTAATTAATGTTTTTGTTCCTTTACCTAACCAAAAGGAAAAACTGATAGTTGAAGAAGTACAATATAAATGCATTACATATCACACAATCACTCACATACATATTTAAACTGGATCTATGATTGGTGATACCAGATTTCTGGATCTGCCATCTTCTCATTTCAAGTGGCCCAGCTCAACCCATGGTGCCAACTAATGGCCAACCTTACTATATATGCACAGCTACAAGCAGCACTCAGCACTAAAGACAATCTACTTCTGCAGAAATCCAATAAAAATTTGGCAAACCATCCTATTCTACACTATGTGCAGAAAAAATGGCGAGGGGTTGAATGCAATTGGCAGAACTTGACTTTGGGATCCATATACACCTACATATCTGTATACAATATACCATTCTAGACTACCAACAATATGATATTTCCATGGCATTATATTACTCAAACATATCTACAGGAAAACATGGTGTTTTTATACTTCTCATAGTGGGAGATATGCTTCTGTACCAGTGAAGTAGAAAAATGGTTTAACTGTACCAGCGGTGCATTTTACCCAGACCTTGATAATTACAGTTTCAAGTAATAACCAACTGAACACAGCTTTCAGCAGCCCCTCACCCAAAGTTATAACTATTAGAATCTAGATAATACTTTGAGCAGTATTCATTCATTAGCAAATACTGAATTTCTATAAGCATGAAAGTATTCGTTCATTAGCAAATACTGAATTTCTATAAACAAACCACAGAATCTAATTATAAAATATACACTACATAATGAATAATAGCATGTAAAAGACAGATATCTGTAGCAAGCATAATAATACAAGTGAATTAAAAGAAAATTTGTATGCTGTGCCTGCCTGTGTACATAACGATGATTGTTTGCCATGCACAGTAACTTTAATCCATTTTCCACTTCCAGTGCTCTCTGGGTTTTGTTCCAATGACTGCCCCCATCAAGTTAAGGTAAGAACCACAGAAAATATTGTAATCAATCACATTGTCTTTCTAAACTCTAGAAATGTTCACTAACCAGCAACTTAATGTAAGCGTTAATCACATTTACTACCCACTAAATGATTAAGGCTAGGTTCACACTAGCGTATAATGCGCAGCACATCATACGCTAGTGTGAAGAAAAAAAAAAGAAAAAGCATATTTTTCCTTTGAACTTACCAGCGACAATGTGAACGCTCCCTCGGCCCTTGGGCCAAAATGCAACACACAGCGTTCCGAACCCAGGGTATTCGCATCATACGCTAGTGTGCCCAGAACTAGGTAAGTAGCTTGCATTGAGCCGTATTGTTTTTCACACTAGCGTATTATGCGCTGCGCATCATATGCTAGAGTGAACCTAGCCTTATAAAAACGCTTGTATTTTTTTCCCACTTTGCGTCCCCATGGTAGTGGTGGTAATACTTATGTTCTGTGTTTCCCCATTTACTGCAGTTAATTAAAATGTTGCAATGCTACATTCATTAGAGCCAAATAATTAACTTATTAATCAGGTCACTGAAATATTGTTGTTTTAGTCAATGTTTCTTAAGAAAATAAAAAGTTTTCTAGTGTAACCCAATGATTTTGTTTTCAATAATACCTATTAATACAAATAAAAGGAAGCACATTTATTAGATCATTTTACAAATGATAATGTAATTGTTTGCCCAATTTATAATTTTTAGGTGATTTTTGTGTTCTCTCATTTGACCATTCCTTTTTTATTTTCCATTTTCTAAGCCAAACGTACAGGTGTTATTATAACTACCATTTTGGTGAAAGTCATTCAGTGGACAAAAAACTTTAATAAAAACAAATCTTTGTGGATAAAATTTCTGTTGCAGGGAAAAATGAAATTTTCACCCACTTTTGGACATAATAAATATTCCCCATTAATGATATTGGTTAGTTTTTAGAAGGATAGAATGTAATTTATACATTAAAACCATTGATAAAAATCAGTGCTAGTGCTCCAAAGGTAGAACTTCAGTTTGGTTTTAAAAGTGCAGAGGGATTGTTCCTGATGAAGATAAAGGGGTGTAGAATTCCAGATGTGGGGGGCAGATAGAGAAAAGGGTTTATGATTAGAAAGGGCAGTATTAGTATGTGTGATGTAAAGCTGGTTGCTTTAAGAGGAGCCCAGTTGACGTCAAGGAATAAAAAAAATAGAACATTTTTGGAATAAATTGGTGCTTAAAGATAAAATATTGACATGAAAACCAGTGATAGTACTCCAAGAGGTAAGATTTCAATTTAGATTTGAAGATAATGAAGGATTGCTCTTGACAAAGGTAGAGGAGTATAGAATTCCAAAGATGAGGGAAAGCAAGAGAGAAGGGTTCTCTTTCCCATGGTCGCGCCACACAGAAGCTGAAGAAAAGTGCGTCTTATGGAGTGAAAAATATGATATATACAGTATATTGTGTATATATATATGTGTGTGTGTGTGTCTATATATTATATCCTTTTAAATTCATTTCAGTAAAATCCATTTTACAGAGATTTGATGCAGTTGATTTTCTTGATGATGCTTTGCTGCACTTGAAACAGTTGTTACCTTTTTTCATGCTCTTTGAATATTTCAGTCATTCCTGCTCTCTCCTGTAAGCACATTTAGCATGATAAAGGCTGAGTCAAAGGCTTGACCTTCTAACCTGCCTTCATTAACTTCAACAAATATACCTCCTTAATCCTTCATTGTAATATGGGTTCAAAAATCAATATAGTTTTAAAGTGATTCAAACACACATTTAAAATATTTGCACTGTGTTTCTGGAGTCTTTCCAATATTGCTAGGTATATTAAAGAAGAAATAAACCACCACTATTATGCATAGCCTACTGAATGTATGCTTTCTGCCCATTCTGCCCATTCTGCTGTCATTTTCTAAGCAGTTAGCTTGTATATTGGATGATGTGGACCTGGCTACATAGCAGTCCACTTCAATATTGAATGTTGGGGTTGAGAGAGGGCTAAGGTGGAGATTAGGGCTAAAATCACAAAATGGATTCTCTGTGCTGCATGTCATGTGAAGCTGTGGAAGTTAAAATACCAGTGGGGTCTGGGTAAACAGGCTTTTCTAACTTAGGCTAACATATAAGATATTCTTTTAAATTCTTTAATGTCTCTTTAAACAGAAGTTTGTGACTTTAAAAGTTCCTAGATCTAGTGTACCAGTAGGTGCTATGGTAAAAGGGCCAGGCTTCTGAAATCCATGGAATCTTTGCATGGTGTCCCACTGTATCTGGATAAGCCTCCTTTATTTAGCCCATTAGAGGATAGAGCTGTCGGGGAGGGAACAGCGCTGTGGGGGGGATAGCCAGATCTGTTGGAATGTGGCAGATAGGAGTCACACAGATTCAAGTGCCTTACTAATTACTACTGTGTTGTTAGATTAAAATGAGAATGGAGTATATTGGTATCCCAAGCTTCTTAGAGTATCATGAGATAGTGAGACATTAGAGTGGATTAAACTATCTTTAATCTACAGAGGGCAAACTCAAACAATCAGTGCCAGGTATATGTTTTTGTCTTTGAGGAGAAGACCTCCATTAAGGTTAGATTAGAAGAAGGGGTTATGTAGATGCCTACCTTGGGCATCATCCAGCTTCACTGATAAGTACGACATTAACAAAGGTAGTGAGTAATGGATAATGTAACTGGTTAGTTTTGGGGCTACTGAGAATTTATAATGTGGTTTCTTACTACTACAAAAACTGGACTAATAAGCAATTAATAATTTAACTGGTTAGCGGCTGATGACAAAGAACCATAAGTAAAGCTTTAAAAGTCTGCTGGCTTAATCATTTTCTATGGTAAGCTATACATGTCACACTAATTACCACCCAGTATCCCTCCCTGTCTGTTTTACTTTAGGATTAATCCTCTAACTGCCTCTTTGTAGTATTTCATACCATCAATCTGTTTGTTGATTGTTTTGATAGTAGCATTGTGACTTTTGCTAGAATGCTGGGACAAATGAGGACAGGTTTGTTTTGTTTCTCTTTATTTAAATTGTTACAGAATTTGGCCTTGCAGACAATGCTGGATCTAGTGTTTTTTAGACCCATGAATGAGAGGGTTTTGTATCTGTTTGCTTATTAGTTAAGGGCCAGCTGCTCCTTCCAGTTGAGAGGGTAACTCTGAAGTATCTATTAATTGGAGAAATGGGGAGTTCCATGTTTGTATTTCTTGGCAGAAGTCAAATCAGTAGATTGAAATAGCAGACAATTACCAATAATGAAGAGCCTTGCCAGGATGTCAACAGTGATTGGACCTGTCTATATGCTAGCCTGAATGCTTTTCCTTAATGCTCCACACTGTCGAAGTGTGTTACAGTGCAAGAAAGCAGTTGAAAGAGTGACCTTCTGGATAAAAATACTTTTTTCTTTTTCTTTTATAATTCTGAATATTGAGTCCTTTCCAGCTCCATCAACCTGTGTGGTTTGCTGATACTATCAAAAGATTGACAGCATTAAACCTTAAGTACTGACTTCTGATCTGTGCAGATAAAAGCGAGTGGTTTTAAGGGCTTCACATGATCATTAAGTCATTTTATGCTTCGTTCCTGTGCTTCCATCTGTCTGCATTCGCTCAGTCACTGTCCTTTATATTTGCATTGCTAGATGAAAGCACAGAGAAACATTGCTATTTTCTGCACCATTGAATAAAGCTGCTTATAAGAGTACATGGGATACTCCTAACTTTGTTCTACTCTCCAGCTTAATGACCTCAAGTGTCAGTTCATCCCACATGGTAGAACTCATTCATCATAGTATGACACCCATTTCTGGCACTAAGGAAATTGCAGTGCTGTGTATCATATGCCAAAGCTATGAAGCAATATAAAAACACTATTCTGTACAGCAGTAAGGTAGAGGGATATATACTACTTGCTTTTGGATGTTGTATAGTTTTTGTGTTTTAGATTATCCTTTAGAAATGATGAGCATTTCCCCACTTAGATTTTGAAATTAAAGACAGCATCACATGGATTTGGTTGCTCACAAATAAACCTCTCCACTGGACATCACTTCATATACATGAATAGCTACAAAGCAGATATCAGTTATTCTTCAGGCTTCTGTAATGTGTTTATGTAATAAACTGTATATGAAGAAAACATACTATCATATGGCTTGTTTACCATTTTTATTTGTTTTAAGTTTACTGTATTTGTGTGTCATCTCCATAACATAATTCAAACCATATGGGTAGTTAATAGATATAAATACTTTTATTAAATACTATTACAATTTCAAAGATATGTTACTGGAATAGGTACTGGAAAGTAGGGGTGCCGCGCTGACTCTGTAGGGTGAAGATAAAGGAAACGCTAGTGCAGATATTACTGCCACCAAGTGAGTTCTAATATAGTTATACTGACTACTATATTCCTTGGAAAATGAGCAGTGGATTCTTTTAAGTTATAACCCCCACCTTTCTTCAGATATGGTTGTTACTTAGACGATTCTTAACTGCATCAGTCACCACTTTCCTGTTGGTCAGACCAGCTAGGGAGTATAAGCTCCCAGAAATAAAATGCAATAGTGTAATATTGCTAGGAACATTTTAATAACAAAAGTTAAAATACACTCACATTTAATAAGCAGAAAACAAGCTCATCAAAAGTTATTGTGAGATACAAAATCCTCCGTTTTGCCCCTTAGCAGCTTCTTCAGGGAGTTATGGTTCAAAGAAATTAAAATGGCTGTTAAAATGGCCTTATATAACCTTAAGGGAGAATTCCGGCTAAGTTTTTTTTTTTTCTAACTTAGGTTATGATTTGATTTTCCTTTCTGGGTACACATTTCACGGGGAAGAAAAGTCAGAAACTGTTTATGTTATCTTTTTATTCATCCCAAAACATTTTCTTTTTTGTAATATATTGATGTAATTTTGTTTGATTTCCCTGCTATTACCAACATAATAATGTTATCTTGTTCTTAATCATTGCATTAAAACCTTCAACCATGGCACAGTTTATGCAGCATTTCAATTGTTACAGTAAACTGAACTGTGAGAAAAAGGAAACTTGGGTTTTAAGCAAATGCTGTGATTATTATAGTCTGTAAAAAGATACGTTGTATGTGTCTAGGACACAGGAGCTGAGAAGAGTAAAAATACAAAGTTACAGTAACTTTGAGGTGAAAAAAGTCAATTGAGGCAGCACATATTCTGAGGATTGTAAATTATAAGAGGAAATGTTAGATTAATTTAAAAATGAATAATGATAGAATACTACGTATGTTGTATGTAGTTTAGTGTCCCCACGTATTAGAGTACAAGACCTTTGGCCCTTACCTCACTCACTGACATCCAAACCTCTGGAGTTCTCTGATGAGATTAACATGGCCAGCTGTTTCACAGTTTTTGCAAAATAATAACTTCATATTTTCACACTTATTGTTCTAGTGGACTCTACGTCCTTGACTTTAGACGCAGGTAGGAAAACAAATCCAGTTCACTAAGTTTAAACCTTCATATGTAACTTTTACTGAGAAATTGAATACGTCCACTTCTAATAGTTAAACAAGAATGTTTACACAGCAGAGCAGGTATTTTGTATGGATGTTTGGATAGTAGTAGGAAAGGACAGGAATAGATCAGTGGCATAGCAAGATTCTTTTGTTTTGATACAAACCTAAATTTGGTTATGCTTCCTTCCATTTACAGGAGCACAATTCCTTTGATTTTCTTTTTAAATTTGTGACTTATTTTTCATTGTTCTCTCCTTAAGCCTTTTGGTGTAAATCAGCCTGGTCCCTACATCATGTATACAACAGTGGATGCCAAAGGTTATCTGAAAAATGCATCAGGTAGGTTGTTTTTAGTAGTTCTTCATCTTGGAATGTATCATAGCAATTAATTGGTCTCAAGTTACCTTGCTTAGGAAGGAATAGTCCCATTATACTTTAACCGTGCCCTAGCTAAGCTGTCTTCTTTGACTGACTAGTGGGGGAGCTAATCTCTATAATACCCATTAAAGGGGAGTTAAAGTCACAACAGTGTGAACTGCTTCCTGCATTGGTGATTTTTAAGTGAAGAAAATAAAGTTGTGGAGATTTCCCTGATCCACTGTGCCGATTCTTTTAGATTTTATTGAACATGTATGGAGAGGTGCGTACTTTGTGCACATGGAATTGCAGGTTAACCCCTACAATTTAAAAAAAAAAACCTCTGTTTATTCTTAGAATATTCTTAGGATCTGAGTCAACATTTACTTGATTTTTGAGTTAAAATCACAAACAGGCTGGTGGCATGCTTACCATAAGGCTGCCATTGTTTTCTCTTTCACAATGAAACCGAGAACTCTGGCCTAGCATTGATGTGTAAGATGTGCTTATAGGGACACATGCATAGTCAGGGGCTTTGCTGTAGAAACAGTGCAACAGTCCCTACAGTGGTGGCTAGCATATAACGTGGCCACCAGCCTGTGTCTTTAACTGCCTTTAGTTAAAGTTCCTAGATATGGTCATGTGTTATGTTAAACCACCTAAACATTTACACCCATTTGTAACTTTGTGCACATGCCAATAAATGTGAAAATTCTTGTCTGTGTGCACACACACTTTTTAAAGTTCTTAAAACAAAAGTTTGGACTGATTTGTGTGCCAGCATTAAATATATTGCTTTTTATACCACTGGAGGTATCATAAATATTTTTGTACTATGCCCTTTCTTTTTTAACCATTAACGTTAGGCTTATCCTTTTATATTATCTGGGAAGTTCATTGTGTTTTATATATTATCTGTGCTCTGTTATGTAAGTATTGTATAAACATTCATGCTAGGCTTGAGAGGATATATAGGGCACATTGCCCTACAGCTTGTTCTCATCATGTAATCTCAACCTGCTTGGGCAGATTTATACCATACTGCTTCATATTCCATTCATTCATCAGTGAAAAAGAAGCTGATTTTCATCACCTGTGAAATACTACTAATTAAGGGAACTGTTACTGTATATGAGCTCTCACACCAGTTTCAGCAAAAGTTTGAACACCCACTGATGGTGGATCTTCTTAACCATAGTGGGATTGGTGCTGGCTGTGTCCAGTGACATAAAGTTTTGGAGGACACCAGTTCTCCCTCTGGTGGTATCTAAACAATAAAAAGCAAGCTGTGCAGCAAACAAGAGTAGCAGATTGGAACACAGCAGTCAAGGACTGTTAAACTATAACATAGGAGCCAGAAACAAACAAGTAGTAACAGCAGTCAGAAACAGGACTTTTCTATCATGTCTCTCAAATAAAAATATTTCTGGAAAAAAGGTAATCATTAGTATTACCGGACTGTATCATAATACTGAAATCATAACAGACTAATTCCAAACTTTTAGTATATCAGATGGTGAGAGACACTATCCATTCCTGCACATGTTCAGCTCAAAACCGCTTGAATTGATATTCTGAAATGCTCTCTGTCTGTGCTAGTCAGTCTGAGATAGTGGTTCAGTGAGCCATGCAAACTGAAGATTTTTTAGACTTTGCTTTCTGTTCCCATGCACGGAAGTTAAACTACTGCAATGCGGATGGCCAAAAGACAGTCTGAATAAGGTCCAGTTATTTATTTTGTTTTTCAGGCTTTCTATTTTGTCTGACTGATGTGTCTGTATTGTATTGTATTGTATATTTTTGTATGTTTTTATTAATAAAGTCCCACAAGGTTACACAGCGCTGTACAATCCAACAATACAGTAATAATACAGACAAGGGAAAGTGCTTAGCAAAGAACAAGTAAAGTAAATTACAAGCAAATAGTCTTGAAAATACATTGCTCTAAATGCCAGTCTGTAATTGAAACAAGAGAATGGAGGTCCCTGCCCCATAGAGCTTACAATCTAAATAGGAGGAAGACTTACATGAACAAGTGCAGTAGCATAAAGTGACAGTTCATTTGGCTATAGGTGTCAATTAAATAAGAAAATAAATAAAAAATATACCTTTTGATTAAACAGTTGCATAGATATAAAATACAGACATGAAAACCAGTGCTAGTGCTCCAAGAGGTAAGATTTCAATTTAGATTTGAAGATATTGATGGATTGCTCTTGGCAGAGGTAGAGGGATATAGCATTCCAAAAATAAGGGGCAGCAAGAGAGAGAAGGCTTTAAAACGAGAATGGGCAGTCTGTGATAGGAAGTCATGAGGAATGCATGACTGTTTATATGCTGATATACATACACAAGTCGCATACTTGTCAAACTTCTCAACATTTGATTGAGGCGATTGTAACTGCAACAGCAAATAAGTAGACTGATTATGCTGTCATTTCATTCTGAATACTCTTACTGATTAGAAGACATATGTAAATTAAAGAAAACTTTTGTGTGTTTAATCTCTTAAGTCAAATGTATAAATTGTTCAGTTACTTTATTATATAGGCTCACTGGTCTGTTACTTTAAAATCCCTTTTTATAACTGTAATTGTACCTTTTGGAGACATTGCTCTTATCTCATTGGTCATTGTTAGCGGTATGTGTCAAAGGAGCAGCTGTTCACAGATATCTAGAGACTAATCAGTATTTAGGATTTACCGATACTGGTATAGGGGTGTGAGAATAATAAATGCCAACCTTGGATTGCTTGCTATAGGTGATTATAGTTTTGTAAATAATTGCCTCTGTTAATACCGTACCTACCACTATGTTTCCTGCTGTTGCAATGAGCATTTTGTTCAGCAGTTGTTCATAAAGTTTGATATAGAATCAATTCAGTTAGATCTTGATAAAGTCAAGTTTTAAAATTTCTTGAAGTGCCTATATCATTTGACTTACACATGTATGAGACAAAATATATATTTTCTGCATATTCATTTAAAACGATCCATTTTGCATTAGAGGGAATTCGACCCAAATAATCCTTTAGTTACTAAAAATCAACTTTTGGTGAGTATTACATTTTTTTTTTAATTATAGTGAAATATAATGTGCTGTAAATCTGGCTCAATGTTATGTAGCAGGTGCACTTTGTTTTTGCAGTCAAAATAGGGTTCAGCTTTAATTAAATTAGCCCAGATATGTCCACCTGCATCTCGGTGGATGCTGGGATTTTTAGTTCAACTTTCCCTGTAGATGTCATTGGTAGGTGATGTACCACAAATTGGTACCATCTGGTGATTTTACAGCTTCTGTCTTTGCTATGCTCATCTTGTCACAGAACAGTGAGCTTAAGTATTATCAGTATAATCTACCTCTAGTAGCTCCAGTTTATCCCACTGATTCACAGTTCTACTGACTACTCATACAGAATAATGATCAAATGCAGTCACTTCTGCAGACCTGATAGTAGGCAATGGGATTATCATTGTATATACAGTTTCAGTGTTTTCAATGATCTGTGTTTCTCTCATAAATAATATTTCATTTCCAGTAGCAAGGACTGTTATAGGTCTTAGATATTGTAAAATAAATATCAGTATGACAGCTAAACATTCTGGTATGCAACACAGTGAAACCAATAGTGTTACAAGAGCTCCATTAAACAGAATACAGTCCAAGTGAATTGACTTGTTGTTAATTCTGTCTAAACAGGCTTTTGCTAGAAAGCCTGCTATTAATTCTGAACGTTTCACTGTTTGGTAAAGTATATCTCCTTCATTTAAAGAGTAGTGTTATTTCTATGCAACATTTTTTTTAGACACGCAATAAGAAATGTAAGTGGTAGCTAAAATGCAACTTGGTAATGTTAATAAGTTAGTTTAGTCAGTTTTAGAGCAATTTTATCACCAGGAAAAAATGGTTTGTGTGCCTTTAAAACACTACTTCTGAAAAAAAAAATATAGCTAGCTGCCTCTTTACTAGTACAGCCGTCCTGTCTCACTTTATGACTGAGATATAAGCTATCTCTATATAAGGATGTTCTGCTTAAGAGAAATTGGCACACTTGTTTTATTGCTTGTGGTATAACATCCAAATAAAATGCTGAAAAAATGTATACAAATTCATTAATTTTAAGTGGGTAACTGCAACAAAATGTTTTCTACCTTTTCATATCATGTTTTAACAATAAAATGCCTTTGATAACTTTCCATTGGTAAAATCTCAATGAGTCATTATACCTTTTGTTGCCGTCACCCACTGAAATTAGTGGACAGTGGTTTGAAGCTGTATGTTCAGCATATTGTTTTCAGAAATGTTACCACATTGTGGTATAGTGCCTAGTGTGCTATTGAATTATAACCAGTCCATTCTGTTCATCTTTGTAGCCTGCAACACTTACCAAAACAGTGAATGACACCTGTGCAAAGATAGAAAATAGTAGGAATGTTATAAAAACTGCTAATTTATTGCCACTAAAAAATAATGCACTGCTAGTGCACCTAAAAAGCCACACGTTACTGCAGGACCAGTGCAATAACATGAGCAATACTTTCTCCAGTCTGTCATGATGTGGCAGCCAATAAACTTACTTCTGAATAAGAGCACTATTTAAGCTTTCATAACCAAATACACATAATTGTAAAATAACTGGGACGATATCCCTTCAATCCACTGTATGTTTATGTCCTTGTAACATTGCTGGGATTATCGTCTCTATTAAAAATGTATCTAGAGTTTTTGGAATATTATTACTGAGGTGAATCCTTCCCCCCGCCTTCTCAACACATGCCATGTTTGTTTCCATAGCACACATCCTTTCAGAGTACTGTTGATTGCAAATGCTAAAGAAGTTGTGTGCCCTATAATTTCATTTAATCTCTCTGCACATGTCTTAATCCTCTGCAGATCTTTAAGATCTACCATAAAGAAATTAAGAGCATGCCCAGAATGACATGTCTGTCTCATAGTTTCAGCTGAAGGAAGAAAAATTCTGGGATTTAATATTTAGCTCCAGGAGAGTCCTTAAATATAAAACACAGATGTTGTTTAAGAGGGAAAAATCCTAATCCAATATGTAATTCTCATTGTAAAGATAAAACTTTACAATAGCAGCAGGGAATGCCAGAAATGAGATTGTTCTCCTTGGCATAGTGAAAGGCTATAGCAATAAAGCATTAGAATGCTTAGACACTAAAGGATTATTCGTTAAGCTCTTTAAGGGCAACAGCTCTTGGTGCTTTGAATATGGTGTCCAGATGTTTTACGAGGCACCAATAATACAGACTAACTTCAGGAGGGGTACCCAAGAATAAGGCAACAATACACCAGTATTTATTGGAATACCAGCAAACAACAAATATTTTCTGAGCATTTTAGAAAAGTAGATGGCACCTGAGAATTCTTCAACAAAGAAAACAAAATATTGGGGGTTATTCATCAAACATTTGCTATGGACTAGTAACCCATTGTAACCAATCAGGTTTGTCTTTCAGAATCCTAGTTTGCTTATATCAGTAATATAAGCAAGCCCATAGTAAGCAGTCATTGAAACAGCTGACTGGTTGCTATGGGTTACTAGATTTTTATAAACATTACCCCTGTTGATGAATTCCCCTGATTGTGTAGAGTATTACAGATGGCAGGAGTACAGTGTGAGAAGTGTAACAGAAGGAAAATGCCTACCTAAAACCAGTACCTCACATTGTTCCTATATTATCATATTTATTGTTGTATAGTTCAGAATAAAAGTGTCAATGAGTAGGTTACAATTCAGTAGGTGTTTTTAAATACAGTAGGTTTCAAATAGGAGGAAACTGACCCATGAAGCTTGCATTCTGTATTCAAACCAACAACACATATGCAGCTGATATGGAGACTATGATTTTTGTTTTTCAATTAACAGTCCTATTAGTAGGTTTATATACAAATAAGTTTACATTATTATATTGTAGGGGAGCAGTATAGAATGACACATAATGCTGGCAATACTCAAACATATTAGTCTATATGATAATCCATTTTTAATGAGTGGCTTTGCCGTTGGTAGAGTCTTTTGAAATATGAGGTGGCATTTGATGAAATCAATAATAGTTGTTCAGACAGTGCACAAAGTCATTTCAAATGATTAAAACAATATCAGACTGCTGCACTGAATCAGGCTAGCCCACTTCATAGAAGGAATTGCTTGTATTGATTTGGATTCATTCAGCATGTTAGCTGGCTGCGCTTAGTGGGGTGAAACCATTAGCTGCACAACCTTTCAACTCACTGTACATCACTAGCTGTTTAACAGAAATATGCATCTACTGACACAACTTTATTACAGTACCCATGATACATACTGCTTTCTCCAGGTCTCTATATTACAGAAGAAAAGACATTAAAATGTGGCATACGACAGTTCCTATTATTTTGTATAGAAACGGTCATGGAAAGAGACTGGATGCTATGGATGATAAGGACTTTCATTGCCTCTTATTGCATATCAGAAGCTATTGAGCTGCCTAAGTGAAAGTAAAATTAGTTTAGCCAAAACCACTTCCTGAAGTCATTTCTTAAAAACACCTTTTTTTCCAGCCAAAATGAACTATTTATGTAATTATTTCTATTGCATAGTATTCTATTTATTACAGCTGTTTTGAAGCTATACATCCCATGTTAATCACTTGACAGTGACTTCACAATCACTTTTGGTTTCTTTGGTAAAACAAGTGGTATCTTGATACAACTCCAGCCCCAAAGCTTTTTTTTTTAATCTCTAGCTGCAATGTTTTCCATAGGAGAAAAAACAAAAGTGGAGTCGAATCCAGTGTAGTATAGTGGTCAGCAGAGTCACACACTTGTTTAAAGCCCTTTAGAGTACAGATATGGAAGCGAATCAGTGGAGAATGTAAAAGATTGATTTCACCCATTCCACACTCCCCATTTGATATGGCTTCATATTAAAAAAGCCCAGTTCTTTATCTTAGCACGGTGTATATTGTAATTCTCCTCAGTGTCCCTGCAGTATATTACAGTCCCTTATAGTTACCACTGTCCATGTTTTGTTAAGATAAAGGGGGCTATTCACTAAAGTCCGTATTGTTGGGTATAGTTGCGAATTCGTCAGATAAAGACAGTCACAATAGGCTGCTACTGTCGCAGTCACATCTTTATAATGAGAATATTGTCACAGTTGCGACTTTATTATGGGAAAATTGTCACAATCTTAACATTAAAAAAAATTGTCTCAACTTTACAATGGGAAAATTTTCGCAGATTTGTTATGGGAATCCGCTGCTTGCGAATTCGACAGTCGAAATCACACCTTAGTGAAAAACCCCCTGAGTGACTGTGTTAGTCCACAGATGCAAAAAAAGAGTATTGCAATACTTGTTGATCCCTTTTTTACTGTACTAAGTCATTTTAAATAGACAAGCTTTTGAGAGCTCCATACTATATATATATATATATATATATATATATATATATATATATATTAAGGTAGAGTGGTTGTGTTAGTCCACCGATGCAAAAAAATGAGTATTGCAGTATTTGGTAAAACCTTTTTTATTGGACTAACAGTCTTTTTAAAAAATAAGCTTTCAGCTACTTGTTTCAGAGTATTTGCAGTGGTAGAGTACATATTAAGACTAGCCTTTGTTGTATTTGCCTTTTATACTATTGTTTTGAGTAGTATTTGCACCCCAGATTACATTCTTAGTTTACCACCGTATATATTTGATCTTGGATATTTGTAACTGTGAACCATTTAGAATAAGAGCAACTGACCAGAACTCTCTGGAGAGAGTCTTTAAAGTGGACCTGTCAGGTCCACTTTTCAGATTTTCTTAAGAAGCAGGGAGTTATCTTAGCTGAATGCTAAAAACATTCAACTAAGACTGTAGTAAAAGAAGAAAACTGTGCTTCTTTTCTGCTTCGATGCCTGACTTGAATCAAAAGTTGGGCTGAGGTGGAGCTAAATGATTGACATTATAGCTCCTCCAATCAGATCTCTGCTAGATTGTGATTTAAGGAATCTGATTGGAGGAACTTTGTCAGTCATCCTTTTAGCCCCGCCTAACCAACTTGAAATTCAAATCAGAAATCGGAGCAGAACAGAAACAGGGAATTTGCTTCTTTTAGTATAGTCTTAGGTGAATGCTTCTAGCATTCAGCTAAGACAACTCCCTGCTTCCTAAAAAAAAGTCTGAAAAGTGAACCTGACAGGTCCACTTTAAGGGGGTAATTCAGCATAGTCCGAACTTTGCGATCCTTCATCTCTGTTCGCAAAGACTGTTGTGCGCTCGCTGATGTCCGTGTGCAGGACATCAGCCAGCGCATAACAGTCTGTGCGAGCAGAGGCGAAGGATCGGAGGGTAAGTTCGGACTATGCTGAATTACCTCCTAAGTCAGTCTTTTTTGGGGGAGGTGGGGGTTTCTTAGCCCTGAAAGGTTCTTATTTTATAAACCATGTAAGAGAACCATTGGAGCTGAAGATAAAAGCAATGCAGTAGACTACACATTATAGATTCATAAATAACCCCTGTTATTAGGATGGATTTAGGCAACTGCCACCTACATATGTTATACAAGTATGAATAACAAAAAACTGAGTTGTCTTTTTTTTTTTTTAAAAGAGAAAAAGCAAATGAGAGAAAAGGACATCGCTAAAAAGTAACTATAAACTTAAAATGGAAAAAAAGGTAATTAATATTTAAAAAACACGAATACATATGAGCACATAAATGTATTTAGTCGTCACATTTAGAAATGTCAAATAACACTGCAGTTCATTTATAACAGAAATCTGTTATTTCTGGAAGTGGTTCTAGAAGCCAAAGAACAAAATGCAATACCTTACTTTTAAGGTGAGAAGAGCCCTTCATTTTACACAATGTGACTTTTTACAGCCGTGTTTTGCTGATGCGGCATTTTAATATGTGATAAAAAAGCATCCCACAAGCATAAATCAAATACATCTGAGACAGGGTTACTTAAACATATATTCTGCCAAGCATCATCCATTTTTGGAACAGATTTCAGGTGAATAATTTGTTCTCTAGCAGAGCAGTTGGTATGTATAACAGTATTTCAGCAGGATATGCACTACTAAAGTACAAACACACATCAAAAAACTCTACTGGAGACAGCAAGATGTTTTCTGTGACATCAGTCTGGTGTATTTGTATATTTAACTTAACATAGACATATTTTGGATACCCAGGACTAAAAAAGAAGTTTTGTTGATGCTTTTTTTTTAAATAATATTATTCACAAAAGAGTTCTGCCAGTTTTTGTATCCAGCAGTTCAGACTTCAAGGGGCTATCATTTTCTGCAGACAATCATTTCCTACTCCATACACAAATATGCCTGATCTGCTTTTAAATTTCAATCCATGACCTTCTGCTACTGTCTTAGAGATTCACTTTGTTCAGCCTTGTATCAGCACTTTATAAAAAAAAGAAAGTACTCTTTCCATAGGTGCGTGCAGGCCATTTCATTAGGCTAGGTTCACACTGGCATTTTTATACATGGTGTATCATCCTGCATGCTGCCATTAGGGTGTGCCTGGGAACGCCCTGTGGGCACGCCTATGACTCTTTCAGTCATGAAACAGATGTGGATTGATCACCTTCAACTAGTGAACTACCTAAAGATTTCAACCTATAAGGGCCATGTTCACACCTCCCAGGGTGCTAGACAGAACTGTAAAACCATAGGGCACGTCTCAGCTTCCTGGAAAATCTTGTTTATTTTACTTAATGCACAACCTGGAATTGTGCTTCAGCCTATGACATTGCTTAAGGCATGACAGTACTCATGGGTCATGGTCTCATTTTTAGTATACTGCTCTGTTTACAAGACAATAATCACACATAAATATATAGAGAAAATTATATGATCCCAAAGTTCTTTTTTTTTTTTTCATTTTAAAATAATCCAATTTTGGATTTTGAAACAATACTATACTGGTTTTCAATTTCGGAATATATGCAATTTATACTGTTGAAGGGCAATGGCACATGAGGGGTTTAAACCCAAGCAGTCCACACCAATTTCAAAATACTGTAAAAATCTGTTATTTTTCATTGTGGCCAAATGAAGTTTTGATGTGGTTGCCTTGTGTGGCATTGCCCTAAAAGTACTATTTTCTCATTGTACACTGCGCTGATCAGCTCATCAAGCTGCACGGGTGTTTATTTATGGTACTGTAGCCTGCATTTGGATGTTTTTCTGCTATAAAGAATGCCTGTACCTCAGTCATAAAGAAAGACCATGTTAGTTGCAGGCAAAGGCAAACACAAAATGTTCTAGAATGTAGAACGTTTAAGTTAGTCAGTATTTTTTACTGCTAATCTATTTTAGTAAACTTTTATATAATGTTTTAAGGCACAAGCCAAAATTGTTTTTTGGTGTTAATATCCTTTAATCTTTTTGCATAATGGAAGTCTTAGCTATGACAATGTCATATTAAATACAAAATTTCTCCAAAATCATATATTAGAGGAAAAGTAGTTGAATGTCCAATGGCTGACCTGCATCAAGTCAGTATTTAGTAGATACGTCTTTAAGCAGCAGTTACAGACCCTAATCTTTGTCTCTGTAAGATTTCCACATGTTAAAAATTCAGTTTCCCCATTCTTTTTAAGAGAACTGTTCCATTTTTATTAGGTTGCATGGATGACTTTTTACCTCAATACCTTGTGTTATTGGCAGTTTTTAGTGTTATGTGGTGCTTGACTTATTCAAAATATACAGGGGAATTCATCAACGAGGCAAACTTTAAACAGGTCTAGTAACCCAAACAGATCTTGCATCCAATCAGCAGTTAGCATTCCTAATTTTAGCTCTCTGCTGCCAGTGAATGCTAATTTCTGATTGGTTGCTATGGGTTACTGACTTCTGTAAACGTTTGCCGTTGTTGTTGAATTTCCCTGATAGTGTTTCTTTTAATGGCCAGAAATATTAGTTTTGGGGTGAAGTTTATTAAACTTGGTAAGACTGCTCTTGTTCTTTCCGAGTTTACCAAGAGAAATCTCGCATTGTTCTTGCAAGATTTCTTTATTACTTTCAAGATTTTGGGATTGAGTTTTCGTTCCCAATTTTTGATGGAAAGGTAGCTAGGCTAATAATGTAAAGTATGGCTTCCTTTCCATCAAAAAAAATTTGAAAAATCGAGATAGAAAAACTCGATCTTGGGAAGTTTCGCGAGAACAATGCTATATTTCTCCTGGTAAACTCGAAAAGACCCAAAACGGTCTTTCCAAGTTTATTAATTTCACCCTTGGTCTCA
>WMED01001769.1:0-26248 GCA_019650415.1 Pipa parva
GGTGTTTGTTAAGAGATGTGGATAAAAGATGGCTGCAACCGGAAGGCAGGAAAAGAAATTCAAAATAAAACAAATCAGGAATTCAGCTTAAAAGATAACATTTTTACCAGTATCGTGTAGGAATAACTCATGCCAATCCAAACGGGAATTTTTTCTCTTTCTAGTGTTAGGTTGGGGACACACTGTAGAGAATAAATTCCCCCATATGAATTTGTTTTTACAGCACGGCTGTGTAGCCACACATGTGTAACATGCTGCATTTAAGATCTAAATAAACCACTGCAGGCAGCATTTTAGCATGTTAAGAGCCGCAAGTCACAGGAGTTTGGTAGTACACTCACATCTGACATAAAATCATATGGACAGCTTTCTCTCAGAAAAGTCACTAGTGTGTTCCCGACCTTACTGATCCTTTAGCAGCTGGAGAGAGGCTGGTTAAATATCTGTGGCCTACAGGAGCTGTATGTCATCATATTGTCAGTGTGAAAGAAGGTTTATTAAGGTTTTCTGGCAGGTATTCATAATTATCTATGGCAATGGAGATTTAGGGACATATTTATGGTGGTACTGGGGAGCTCTGTGCAGAACCCAGTGTGAGAGTGTTTCTAATTAAGAGTAATAGGGGGGAATTCACGATAGTGTGAAGTGAGGTGCGAATCCATCGCCTCACTTTGCACTGACTGTTCTGCGCTCGCTGATGTCCTGCACGCGGACATCAGCGAGCGCAGAACAGTCAGTGCGAAGTGAGGTGAAGGATCCGCACCTCACTTCGCACTATCGTGAATTCTGCCCATAGTATTTTTGCATTACAATTTTTGGCAACAAAAGTACGTAAAAAACACAAAAGATAAAGTGTAAAAAAAAAATTAAATAAATAAACCACAAAAGTCTACTCGGTTTTCAAGGTGTGATCAAACCCAAAATTGGTAGAATTTTATTTGCTTCCATTGTATGTGTATTCCCTTTGTTAAGGCATGCTCTAGTGTATTAGCATTTGACAGCTAATGTTTGCCATGATAATGGCTCTTCAGAAATCCCAGGGCCCTGACATAAAGTGATAAACAGGGTCCCCTGCTGCCCAGATATATTACTCAATGCCCAATAGTTAGTAACACATGGCACATTCACTAAACATAGTCCAGGAGCTAGCCAAGGAGTACCCCAGTCAGCCCAAATAAACCAACATCACTAGAAAAAGCCAAGGCTGCTCACTGCATTATCTTCAATGGGAACACCCCATTTATTGAAGGATGTGCTCACACAATGTTTCAGGGTGACTATCTCCTCCCTTCATCAGGGCTACGGGTCTGCATTGAGCAGCCTTGACTTTTCTTTGTCAGTGCCCAATAGTTCACCAGTTGCATTGGTCTCTGAGTTTGCTGGCCCTCCACACTTCCACCCCCTGTGCCAATTGTTGGCGAATTTATTATTTATATTTATTATATAAATGTGTTGTATGCATCTGTAGTAATTTCTGTGTTCAGATCCTTCAGCAATGAACAGTTTTAGTGCACTTTTCCTTTTTTCTTGTAAAGTGTTTGAAGCTCTTAATGGAGAAAAGCCTGTTTTTTTCCCCCCAGATATGACTCCCTGCATGTCACCATTGCCACATGATGGACCTATAATTGAAAGACCAGGTTTAGGACAAATAGTGGAAGAAACTGAATGTCCTGGAAATAAGGCACCTGCTGGTAAGTTCTTTTCCTACAGCAAAGAAAATTTAAAAAAAATAGAAATCTCTGGCTACGTGATTTTGAAGACATAGTAAAAAAAAAAAAATATATCAGATAGTGTCTTTGAATTGAATCTAAAACATAATTACTTACTAGGATTGCAAAAATTCCCTGACAAGATGGAGAGCACAGTAACTCGAGAGGAAGAAGACATTAGTGGGACTCAGTTTGTGTGTGAAACAGTTATAAGGAGTCTAACGTTGGATGCAGCACCAGATTACCATCCACCTCAAAAGAAATCCTCATCAAACAGTGAGTTATCAGCTAGAATGGTCTGAGCTTATGGTATGATGGTGAAGCGCAGTGGTTTCTAAACCAGCTGTTCTTGGGTAAATGACCTTAGGCAAATTTTCAGCTTACAGTTTACACTAGTTTTCACTTTTGTAAGGTAAGGAACTTTATTAAATTTAAAGAGAAATGGACACGCGCGGGGCATATTTACTAAAGTCGTAAAATCGTATTGCATTTTTTCACCCATTTTTTTTTTTTTTTTTGTCGCGGTTTTATCCTTTGCTACTTATATATGAAATGCGAAAAAATTATCGACATCAGTAAATATCGAAGCTTTAATACCCCCTACAATTAGCATTAATGTCAATGGGGATCTTTGATATTACGCCAGGGACTTAGAAACATTTTACAGACCCATCTCTGTAAGGAATAGATTTTCACCACCCTCAACCTGGAGAAATGTTGTATCGGTAAAAAAAAAGGCAAATGATTTTAGAATTAATTTTCAGACTTTTAAAGGCATAACAAGAAGTTTTTGCTATGTAAAGAAAGAGAGATTTACCAGATATAGTGTGGTTGTTCTTCAAGAAACCGTTTATACCAGTGGTTCTCAACCTTTTTATTGCCGTCACCCTTTAGTATAATTCCCCGTGATTTGGCGACCCCCATTTATTAATTATTATTGGGCAACCCCATTTAATCCTTATATTTCCAATGGTCTTAGGCGACCCCAGGCAAATCATCATTCGACCCCAAATGGGGTCGCGACCCACAGGTTGAGAACCACTGGTTTATACCATCAGATTTGTCTTTTTTCCATCAAGAAATGTTCATACTACATTCATTCCTAAACTACAACTCCACATTGATCTCTTTATGGGGACTGACATGTGCCTGTGTTTACTAGGTTCTATACAGTCCTCCCCACAAACAAGTTTTAACTACAGCGAAAAGTCTGAAGATGATTTAGTTCAGAAGTCATCTGCGCTTAGTTACCCAGAATTGCTGGAAGGAAACTCTGCAGGTGCAGGAGACCAAAAGATAACCAGTGATAAAGGTTTGTGTTTGTTTCAGATCCTTAGTTTGGATTTGCTTTCTTTGTGAAGGTTCTTAATAATAATAAAAGGAAGCATATGTTTTTAGAATGTAATACTAGCATACTCCCACTTAAACCCACGGTGTGATAAAATATGGGCACCATGGTGAGAGACTTGCTAGGATCTCTATCTGTAGGTCTGTAACTAGCAATATTATTGGCTCAACCTTCTAGCTGAGCTCAGTTCAACTTTCCTCCTGCACACATTAGTACATCTGGTACTCTTTCCTGTTTATAGATGTTTTAAAAAAAGGGTTGATATTTCACTCTATGAAATATTCTGCATTGGTAAACGACACCATGACTACTGTGTGATGTGTTTGTATGTAAAAACAGCAATCTATGTTTTCCTGGCTGGATGTAGAAAGAAAGTGACAGTATGTTCATTTTCTTATCTGCCCTTCAATCTCCCAAAATTAATTTTGCTTTTAAAGAAGTATATACTGCTATGGATGCAAATTGCATTTTGGGAAAAGCACTTTTACTTTGTACTAGCTGCAGCTGGTTAGTTGGTGTCTATGGCCATATGAGAAGGAGATAATGTAGGTGCAGATTCCATCCGATCAGTTGTACTCCTTATCTGCCTTTACTGATTGTACTTTAACATTTTATATTCTTTGATAATTCAGTTACATTGTGAACTATGCAGAACTACCTACATCTTACATTTTGTCTTTGTAAATCCAAAACCAGTTGACTTATATGGACTTGAAGAACACAACCTACAAAAAGATGAAAACTCTAAAGATGAAACAGAGAGCCAAGCATCATGTGATTCTATAGAAGACTACATCATTATCCTTCCGGAGTGTTTTGATACAAGCCGCCCTCTGGGAGAGTCTATGTACAGTTCAGCACTTTCTGAAACCAGTGGAGACAAGGAGAGAGAGATAGGATCAAGGGATAATGAAGAAAGATTTAACCCATTACAGTGCCACAACATCAATGACATTCTTACAACATCACAAACATTAGATGCCATTCCGCTTACCCCAGAAGTACTGACGCCCTCACCCCAGATAAGGTACAAGATGTGTGTTTGTTTTTAAGTAACTATCTGGACATTGTTCCTCCAACTTTAGCAGTTGACCCATCTGCTAGTATACGTATCTTTCCATACTTAGTGAGGAAAGCATCGTCCCTGACCCAGTTAAAGGGGAACTATAAACTTAGAGAACATTGTATCTTTTACCAAGCAGGTTATACTATTTGGAACATTTTTAAACTATACTCTTGGGGTGAAGTTTCACCAAAGAGTAGGTAATAGCAGAATATTAATAATATCAATGAATCGAAACTAAACTAAACCAGAGCATCATAATAATGTATTTGTAAAATGTTATGTTTAGACTACTATAAATGAATAAATTCAAAATAGAGTGTGTTTCTAGTTTCCCTTTAAATTATTTGTGTCTTAGAACTAACCAGCACCCCACCTGCAATGTGTACTGAAATGTAACTTTTTTTCTACTTTACATCCTATTTCCCGTCTAACTGCATTAGGTATTTAGATTAATATCTTTCCATTTTATTTATTATTAGTCAAAGGGTATCTCAAGAGGCGCAGGAGGTTACTGTAACTGTAACTGAGCATGCCCAATCTTTAAACGTCCAACCACCTGATCACACAAACAGAGGTAAATTGCTATTATATATTCACATAATAAATGCTTAATTGCGCTATATTCTTATTCTGCTTATGTATTATGTGAATAGTCTGATGGCACAATGCCACTTCAGAATATGTAGGGTAGCATTGGGGTCTGAAATGTCTTGTATGATCCTTTACTATACCTGCTCATTTTGGGTCAAGCACAGCGATTTTATGTGCTATTCCAAATCCTCAAATTAACTTTCTTCCTTTCTTGTCCATCTTCCACTTTCCATTCTCACAGCTCCTAGTAGATCGCATATACTTTCCTTATCTCTCTCTGCCTATGTCTCTCTATCTCTGTCCCTGCCTCTGTCTATGTCTCTTTCTCTCTGTCCCTGCCTCTGTTCATCTTAACGCCCCCAGATCCTTCTAACTCCAGTGGAGCAGTACTGGAGGATGGTGTAGACAGTTGCTTTGTTTAAACTTTATATGTTACAGAAGTGCTAGAAATTTTTTTTAATAATTTGTATATTGTTGTTGTTTTATCAAGAAAAACACAGAGAACCCCTTTTAGCAGAGTAATTATTTTGTGATGTGTTGCATGGAAAAATATTAATAATTTATTATTATTCCCTGAAAGATTTATTAGATGAAAATCCTTCCACTTCACAGTCTCAAGATTTGATACCAGAGCCCAGTGAAGGCTTTGATCACTTAAGGTAACTCACCATTTCTCATTGTGTACTATTACTAATAAAGTACAGTACTGTGTATGTAATTATTGTTGTTACTTCCAGCAGGCAGAACACCAAAGTAGGCATTGCTGGGGGCCTAGTGAAAGGGGCTCTTTCTGTTGCTGCCTCTGCCTATAAAGCTTTATTCACTGGACAACCAGAGATCACACAGGTAAGTGTAGCAGCCATATGTACAGTGATACCTCGGTTCTCGAACGCCTTGACTTTCGACCAAATCGGTATTCGACCAGGAAATTTGAGAAAATTTTGTCTTGGAATCCGAACAAATATTGGAACTCGAACAGCCGAATGGCATTTTCAGCATCAATACAAGTCAATCTGCAATACAAGTCAATCTGTTTTGGTTCTCGACCAAATTTGGTTCTCAACCGCACTTCCAGAACGAATTATGTTCGAGAACCGAGGTATCACTGTACTGCTTACTCCTAAATACTTGGAAAGTCCCCTCTTTGCATTTTATTAGGATTATAAGCCTGCTTTGTATATTTAAAAGCACATCAAGAAGCATATGGATTGATCATTACATTCCCCCCCTTTTCTTTTGAGACCATAATTTATCTTTTTCATGTGCTTCCCTTTAACGCCTCCTCCAAGATATTTTTTTATATGTTCAGTTGCCCTCTTCATAGACTAATATCCTTTTTACTCTTCATACAAGGTGAAAACACAAATGAAATAGATCCAGATGCTCTTTCCCCCCCCCCCCAGAGACAGAAAAATATTTTTTCTAACCGCATTGTGTTTAACACACACCGTAACACAACCAACCTGCACTATTCAACTCTTCTCTGTTTTTCTTCCAGCCACCATGTTCAGAGGAACAAGCCGGAGCTATGATGGCTATCCTATTCGAGATGGGATTCTGTGAGCGTCAGCTTAACCAACGTCTTTTACGGAAACACAACTACAGCCTGATGGATGTAGTGACTGAGTTAGTCCAAATTAATGACAATGACTGGTACTCTAATCGCTACTAAGTGAAAGAAAGCATAACACTGATTGTTTTCTCATTTCACTGTAATTTTGCACGCATTTATTTAATACAGTGGTGCAGTTTGATGAATCCTGCACTTCAAATACAATTTCTGTTGCTGGTTCCCGTGCACTTTTAAACAATAGGATATACTGTAGAAATGCCACTAAATGCTAAGCATAGCTCTTTGGTGTTGAAACCCAGATTTCAGTCATCTTTATAAAAATGACACGCTGATTTTCATTATATTGGAATCATAAAGAAACAAAGCAGAAAGCGATGAACCCTATTTCGTCCGTAACAGTCACGAGGAACCTTTTGATTTTTAGGATTGCATTTTTATCAGTAGTACAGTTTAACCTGACCTATGTAACTGCTTAATCTTGGAAAATATTTTTTTTAATACTGAAAAGAAAAATAGATAAAAAAATAAGAATGATTACATAGTAAATATTTTTTAGTAGAAATTAAGATGCACTTTGACTTGTGTAAAGCACAAGATGGCCTCTCTGATAACATCAAGCTTATCGCTCTTTACCCAGCTCGTTTTCCAGAAATTCTCTCACAAAAGGGATTCCCGTCTCGGCGAGGCAACTCTTTTCTTCTCGCCGAGACGGGGAATCCCTTTAATGCTCATGCTGATGTCCGCGTGCAGGACATCAGCATGTGCGTACTACCGTTTGCGAAGTGATCCGAATGCATCGTAGCCCACTTCGCTGCTTGCTGAATTACTCCCTGAATGTAGATCAAGATTTGAGTTGTTTCAGTAAACTCTCATGAAGTAAGAATTTTCATGTTTTCCAAAATGGCTTTTGTTTTAGCAGTTTGTTTTCGTGGCAAACAGGAATGGCATCACTGATGACCTTTACTTAAAGCAGTTTGCTTCTTAGATCTCTCTCTGCAAAGTTTCTTTACTTATTTTAGCTGATGCTTGCTAAAAGTTCTAAATCATTCATTAATCAAAATATGGACTCTTTAACTGGATCCAGGATGTATTTACTGTATGTGTTTTATGATGATTTTCAGTTTAATAGAGTGCCAAAATAAACCAAAAAGCAATATCATGTGACTGTCAACTGCACCAGTCTCAATAATGGTCACAAATTATTTTTGACACAAATGGGAATTCATCAAGAGGAACAATATTTACAAAGGTCTAGTAACCCATAGCAACCAATCAGCAGCTAGTATTTAGTGGTATTATGGAGCTATACCTAGCGAACCTCTGACTAGTTGCTATGCATTACTAGAAGTTTGTAAAATTGTCCCCTTTTAATGAATTCCGATCGGAGGTTTTATACTCTTATAGACTAACTTAAAGTAACAGTAAAGTCACCAACAGCACTTGCATGTATAATTGTTATGGTTAATAAATGACTTCTGCCATGTATTTCACTCATTTTTAAATATTTTCCAAATATGGGTGTTTATTCTTTTTGCAGAGAACAGTCCCCTGAGTCAACTGCAGCAGATCAGTTGAAATCTCAAGTCAAGTGACAGATAGGTTTGAACAGTCTGAAAAGACAAACAGTCGAAAACTTGCATTTGTCCAGGCGCTGTCCCATTGTTATGTCACTGGTACGAGATTTCAACTGATCCAATGTAGTAGGTGGAAAAAGTGACAGAGGAGTGGCTTCTGTAAAAATTAGTAAATAATATACAAAGTTTAATTATTAGATGGGCAAACAACTACCGGTATTAATGACTTTACTGATCCTTCAATATCCTGTTCATTATGGTGTAATATTAAATGTGTTATACTCTTGTTGAATGTTAAATTGCATTTGAAAGGTTTAGATTACTTCATTTGTAACCTAATGTGGAGAGAAAGCAAAAGAATTGCTTAAATGGGTTTGATATATTTATCTACAAATATATGTTGTAATCACATTTAAACCTAAACTACTGTATAGTTTTTTTTCTTATTTGGATTTAAATAAAGTCTAATCCCTCCTATTGTGTATTCATCCAGTGGTAGAACCATCAGTAAGGGAAGCTTTGCACTTTTTTTGTGTTTCTACTAGCAATTATAAAAGCTATAGGTCAAGTTGCCTGGTCTTGGTTAATTGGATAATTGTCCTGGAACCTTTTGAGAAGTAGCCGAAGGCAAATCCAGCAGGGAGACACGTGGTAGATTGCTTGATTTGTGCTTTTTACACAACTTAAATTGTATAATTTTGCATTAGTTTGGTTTAATGAGCACATTTAGAGGGTAATTCATCAAGCCGCGAAGTGAGCTACGATCCGTTCGGCTCACTTCGCTAATAGTAGTATGCGCATGCTGATGTCCTGTACGCGGACATCAGCATGCACATTAAAGGGATTTCCGTCTCAGTGAGGCAACTCTTTTGTTCTCGCCGAGACGAAAATCCCTTTAATGCGCATGCTGATGTCCGCGTGCAGGACATCAGCATACGCATACAACTATTAGCGAAGTGAGCCGAACGGATTGTAGCTCACTTCGCTTCTTGATGAATTACCCCCTTAGTATTAATCTTCGCTGGTTGCTGATTTTGGTTCACTTCATCCAGAAGTGCCATAGAGAACAGGTGAAGTGCCGCTTTTGAAGTTTGATCCTAGCAGCTGTATAGGCCAGTGGACCACAGGAGGAGGGAGGTAATAAATTGAATTACCAACTTGGCCTGTGAAGTAAGAGCTGTTAGCACCTTCCAGGGAGCGGAGCTGATCTGTTTCATCTATACACTCAGCTAACTGGAAGTGCTCTTTTTTTATTTGAAGTACACTTTTAAAGACTTGAATCACTCCTCTGTGGACTTAAACAAGGAACCTTATAATTGCAATTACTTTGCATGTTCTGTAGGTTATGATAAATACAATATACACTACTGCATTTGATTTTATGTACAATCAAACTTATATAGTTAATTTCATTGTACATTCATCACTATTACTTTCTCTATTATTATTGTCAACACTTTCCTTATCTGCATAGAGTAAATACACACTCAGCTGTGTCTAACTTTTTTATTACGTTTGCCAATACTAAGTTATTGCTGTGTTTAATTCCACCTTTTTATAACAAATACAAGAGATATTCAATAACCTACATATATTTAAAACAGAAACATTTTGCTGTCGCTTTGTGACCTTAATGTGTCGGCCATATTGAATATGTCAGTGTAATCTTGTAGTAGAGTGATGTAACGTGCATGATTACCCAAGAGAATTACAATTATTTTCAGCATTTACATTGCCTGAATCACACCAACACAAGCCCAATATAGTTCTGCATATAAAAAGTGTCATTTTCTCAAACCTTGTGCAAGCAGAATCATTTGTTTGTACAGAGAAGAGCCTCAATTCTCACCCTAGAAGTGTCACGCAGGTCTTGTGTAAGCTTTACAAAATCATACATTACAAACCAAATATAGAACAACAACATTTCTATAATCATGGTGGGAGAGCTGAACGAGGGTGGGAAGTGTTGCTTCGACAATCCAGGTATTGATAAGCATCAAATGTAATTTGCTCCATGTGGCCAAGATACGAACAATTCAGAGAACCCCTGTAAGAAATGAGAGCAGGTAGTTCTGTAACAACATATTCTCCATAGATCTATCCCATGCATGCCAAGATCTAACTGGCATTATAAACCACTGCCTCTGACCAACAAAGAAGACAGAAAGCATTACGGCCTATGACATTATCACCAGCTCTCACACATTCAATTGTTTTAAGCAAAAAAAATCTCACACATTTACAGTGTACTTACTGGATGTGAAGTAAAACATTGTGGACCTTGATTTGAGGAAAAGTGCAACCACCACTGAAAAGCAAAAACAAATGTTTCCTTTCATTTATTTACCTTTTGGGACTGTTCCATCTGATATTTGTATAGTCTATAACAGTAAAACAAAATACTAGGAAAGTCACGAAAAATGTCTGTGTCAATATTCTATGGGGGCTTCTTGCTTGGCTCGTGGTGAATTTGGTGCAGAGAAAGTAATGACATTATATGAGAAGCACCATCTCTCTCTAACTTTCTTAGCAAATGTTTCAGAAAACAGAAGATTGCTATTTTCTACCAATGCCATAATACAGAATATATGCAATCTCTCCAGGAGTGAAATTTGATTTTAGTGTATAGCATGCCAGAGATATTTGTGTGGTATATTAGTGTGCAAATGTCTGTTTCACGACCTCTGGTTAAAGGCAGGATCCTTCTAGTTACTGTTAATGCCCTTCAACCAATGCTATCATTTAACAGAAGACAAAACTTACACTGTGTCATTGTTCTTGATTACACTCTCCACTGTGTAAAATAACTGCAAGGACAACAGAAATAAGTGAACTGTTAATGCTGTGAGAAAAAAAAAAAAAAATCAACCTCATTAGTGACAATATTGTGTATGTTTTATATGTAGGCATGGTAGTGGTGTGCAGCAGAAATTATTAAAGGGAAAGTTGGGATAGCTAAAATAACCAGGGCTGTGGAGTCGGAGTCGTTATAAAATGGACCGACTCAGACTCCCAAAATATATAATAAATTGGTAGTTAGTTCATTGCAGTATATGCTGAATATATTTTCATAAGAATTTGGGAAAATAATGAAATGCCCTGTAAAGGTCTGTTCTATTCCTTATATAAGGATCTAGGCTCTTAAAGTGCAGCACACATTCATTTCAATTATGTACATGCTCAGTAGTGAAGCTCCTTGCTACAGATCAGAGGAAAAGGCACTGGAAGGAATGGCTGCACTCATCCCAGATCTGCTAGAGAAAACAGGATTAAAGAAGTTTGCTCACTACAAAAATTAGCTTTCAACGTTTTTGTTGAAAACTTTTTTTTCCCCACTTACTGCAGCGTTTTGCATTTTTGCAATTTATTAAAGTTTTTTGTGTTCTAATTTAGAACACAAAAAAAACTTTACTAAATTGCAAATTTGTATCCAATAAATATATTTTATGTTCTACCTAAATAGCTTGATTATTGTATCATAAGGATGATAAAAAGCTTAAATTAAGTTCTCTCAACCCCTTCGCTAAGTGTCATGGCGCTGCCCCATGACACAGAAATACCAGTCGCATCCGTGTCATGGCGTTGTACGGGTTATGTCGCAGCGCCATGATACGGAACCATGATTTATCTGGCTCCGTATGGGTTAGGGCGCTGCGCCAAGTTAATTTCTGATCTGGCCCACGTAGCGAAAGGGTTAAACATGCAGAATGAATGAGGGAGTCGGAGTCATGGGAAATTGAGGAGTCTTGCTTTGGCTTACCAACTCCAAAGCCTTGAAAATAACATTTACCTGTGATAGAACAGTTCTTCAGATTAGTAGAATTATAAAAACATACACATTACCAAGAAACTAGAGGGGTTATTCACTAAGGTGCCAATTCGACTGTCGAATTAGCAAACAGCGGATTCCCATAGTAAATCTGCGACAATTTCCCCCTAATAAAGTTGCGACTGCGACAATATTTTCATTATAAAAAGACACAACTGCGACAGTAGCAGCCTATTGTGACTGTCTTTATCTGGTGAATTCGCACCTATACACAACAATTCAGACTTTAGTGAATAAACCCCTTAATTTGTAGCTAGGACACTCCCCTACCGCTACTACTTCCTGAAGATACACACTAATGATTGGTTCCTGCATTAGTGCACAAGTGTCCCCTGGCTACAGACACAGTGAGCAGCAGCCGTGGGGGAAAATACCAGTTCCAAAACAAGTTTCTTCTTAAAAGGTAAATTGTTTTTAATTATACTAATTTGGATTAATGATCTATTGCTCGTTAAAAATTTTTCCTCTAGTGATCCCAACTTCCTCTTTAAAGGGATTTCCTGAACGCTGGCATATATTAATACAGAGCTTTATAAATAAACACCTAAAACAAAAATAGCAAAAAATACACACCAACGTGTGTAAATACAAAATCAGTATCTTGTTTTCCCAGGGAAGAATGAGGGGAAAATTGCAGCGTCTACATGTTCAAAGCCATTCTTGCTCATCACATACATGAAATATCGGAACATACCACTAATCTCACATGGCAAAAAACATTTGTTTAAAGGAACAGTCCAGCCCGATTAATTAAAAGTAATGCGTGTTGTAAATGCATAATAACAAAAATGTTACTAAAATACTTAAAAGGGCGAAACTTATTAAACTCTGAAAAGCTAGTTTTCGCATTTACGAGTTTAAAAATCGCAAGAACACCATGAAGTTTCTTGCGGTAAGTATCGCAAGATTTGCTTCGATCGATACTTGCCGTGAGAAACTTTTTCTATTGAATATATCCATGGAAAGGTAGCTATACCGTATGGCTATCCTATCCATGGATAAAGGATAAAGCCGAAACGGCTTTTCAGAGTTTAATCAATTTCGCCCGCAAGGCGAAATGTATTAAACTTACATGTGAGCAAAGCTATTAATTGTGCCTCCTTTGGATGCAGCATTCTTTCGCCTCAGATATAAGTGTTTCAGAAGGGTCAAAATTAATAGTTGATGAAGTTCCATCGGCAGTCACAATAGTTACAGCTAATGGTGTACACTCTCAGTAACAATAGCGTGCTAAACCAGGCATGAAAGAGAGAGATATGGGGATTATTTATCAAAGTCCAAATTGTTGTGTAAAGGTGTGAATTAGTCACTTCCCCATATTCAGGAAACTCTACAATGTGGTGAATTCGCCAGCTAACAGTCGCACACTATACAATAGACTGCTACTGTCGCAGTTGCGACTTTACTGTGATAATCCTCTGTTTATCCAATAAGGAAAAGTGGGGCATAGCCACCCGAAGTGATGCGAATTCACTTTGACAGTCAAATTCTCACTTTGATATTAACCCTCTGAGAGAGGCCAAAGTCATATAAAAAGAAAGTCAGTGTTTCAGCCCTTTCTTTCACAATTGCTTGTGCTGGGTTAACTAATCCTTTAAAAAAAAAAAAAAGTGGAGGACAGCTTAAAGTTTCTGATTGGTTATTTATCATTGTTCAGCCTGTCAGTCCTTATCTTAAGATTCCAAACAACTTCTGGAGAAGTAGTAGCTTAGTGAAGGAAGGAGCTTCAGTATCAAACTGGCCCTAAATTGCAAAGGATGGAAATAAGTAAATAATTTATCCTTCATAAAGTTTATTTAACTTTGTATTTCATAGTGCCAAATAGACAGGCAAATCACTGTTTGTGTCTAAACTGTTCCTTTAAATATTAAATAAAAAAACCTATCTCATCATAGATCACAGCAGTGAACTAAGGTGCCACCTGTGATGATTGGAATGGAATACTACTAAAACTGGCTTAATAATAAGAGCTTCGGCAGTCAAAGTTGCTACTGGGCCCATTTTTGTTTGTTTTTTTAGCTGGGGGGGGGTGGGGTATGCTTGCCAGGTGGAGATGGGGCCCTGGTGCCGATTATGCAGATACAGACTCGGTGGATACCCAGCGCTGATCATGAATCAAGGTTGCTCATCTGTAGTAGTAATTAGTAATAAATAGAAAATGGTGCATTGTTACAATGTGCGGACTTAGAGAAGACTTCTATTCACATGCACAGCTTGAAAAGGCTTTACCTGCTCCTTTGCAAGCGGCTTCAGCTTTTGAGCTTCGTTCATATTAAACTTCCCAATCACAGAGTACATGTGCAAAACCTCAACAGTGAGATTTAATAATGTGATTTCAAACATATTTTGATTAGTTATGTTCAATTTATTCTAGAAAAAAAAAAAAAAAAAAAAAGTCAACCAGTTAGATTCATAAGTAAGCTTGTCAGGTTTATCAGATGAATTAAATATGTGTCTTGTTTCTCTTTTACACTAATAATTTATTTTGACAGCCATAAAATATTTTTTTTATGATGTATTTTTTTTTCCCAGTTAGCACATGGGACCACCATAAAATTCAACTGCAATCTTCGAACTGAATCATACCATATTTTTCAGATGCACTAGACCAGTGGTCAGCAAACTCATTAGTCAATACAGCCAAATATCAACAGTGCAACGATTGAAATTTCTTTTGAGAGTCAATTTTTTTTAAACTTAAACTATATAGGTAGGTACAACATTAACAACTTAATTAGGGTACTCCTAAGCTGGCCTTTGCTAAAAATGTCCTCAATCTGATTGAGGTATGTTCACTGAGATCAACTCCCCGACAACCCCCATCCATGCCCTCTCTAAAGGAGGGAGACACTATCTTGGTACTCAACCCCCACCACCTCCTCCCTGTCCTCTTCCGTGGCCAGCTCTGTCTGCTGTACTACTTAGCTCTACAGCGTTCCTCTCTCCTCAGCACCTCCCACATGCTGCGTATACCACATCTCCTCTGCGCCTGACTGACTGACACCCAAGCATGGCATTGAGGACAAGCCACACTCGAGAGGCCAAAGAGCCGCATTTGGCTGACGAGCCGCAGTTTGCTGACCACTGCACTAGACCACACTTTGCCCCTACATTTTTAATGGAAAATATGGGGAGTAAATGGACATTTCACACATGCACGCACTCTCACTCACTCATACTTTCACACATGGACGGTGGGCAGTAGATGGGGTACCTTTGGACCATAAAATTCTACTGTATTTTAAATCTAAAACTATTTTCAGCTAGTAAGGTTTCAAAAAGCACATAACAAAAAGACTACTCAAATAATTTCTGCAAGCACATTAGGCTTAGTGTGGGTTCAGACTGACTGGGATGATGTCTTTGCACAAATGATTTTTTTTTGTATTTTTGACAGATGTGCTTTTCTGTTAAAGGAACAGTAAGGCTGAAAATAATAAAAATAAATATTATACATGCTCATTACTGTTTTATTAAATACGATTTATTAGTGATTTTAGACAAAAAGCAAAATTATTTACCTGTAAAGAAGTTCTATACAGCACTTCCATGTTCCATTACCCAGCATCCAACAGCGCTGGTGACTCTATGGCGTCCTGAGCAGGAGAATACCACTCAGGTGCGCATTCCTCTCTAGCTGCATTCCCAGTGAAGCCCCGCGTCGGCATTTCCTAGAAGTCACTTTGTGAGCGTGCACGTCATTAATGCATCCTCCCTGGATGATGTGCACACTCACCATGTGACTTCTAGGAAATGCCAACGCGGGGCTTCACTGGGAGCGCGGCTGGAGAGGAACGCCTTACTGTTCCTTTAAGGTGGAAACGTAACCTGGGTTTTCTGCACAGAGATCTAGCAATTGTACATTTCATTTTTACAATTAAAATTTTGGATTATAAAAATTGGGCTTTTATTTGAAGACATACAGTAAAGGTAATGTCAGTGTGAAAGCAGCCTCAAAATGCAGACTGAAATGCATCCTATTGATTTTAATGGTGACCTTATCAATACTAAGTGTTTGTTCAAACAGTAACCATGAGATATATTTTATATAAAGTTCTACTGTTGCCATTGAAATCACTGGGACACTTTTATCTGTATATTGTAACCATGAGATATATTTTATATAAAGTTCTACTGTTGCCATTGAAATCACTAGGACACTTTTATCTGTATATTTTCACAATGCGTCACTTCCAACATCAAAATGAGTTGCCCGTTATTGCCTTACTGCTTCTAAAGTTCCTATTAGATTAGAGTAGTGATTTTTAACCGGTGTTCCGTGGAACCCAAGGGTTCCGCGACACACTGGTTGATCGGCATCATTACCCGGCTCATCAGAGAGATTGCATTGATCTCTCTCTGATGAGCCGGGTAACGATGCCGATAGCTAATGATTCGATCTCTGTCCCTGCTAACAGTGATCTGACAGCGATCACTGTTAGCAGGGACCGAGACCGCATCATTAGCAATCAGCATAACTACCCGACGCATCAGAGAGAGATCACAGCCTTGGATCCTCCCCTCTGTGACCTGTCGGGTATGTAGACGTCAATGACATCACGTGTGTTATGCGATTTCTAGGGTTTCTGGGTTTCTCCAGAAATTTTATTACATCAAAGGGTTCCCCTGAAGAAAAAAGGTTGAAAAACACTGGATTAGAGGATTCTGATTACAGCAAGGAGCTGCGGTCTGTCTGCTTTGAGATTCACAGATACTTACTGTTGTTAGAAATGTCACCTGTCTATGAAGAGGGTCATAGATTACCAAGGATGAATTCACCCCAGCATGTTCAATATTGATGGACCGCGGGAACAGGAAGAATATGACCAGGAAACAGGTCAACAGGCACATGATAATAGCAAGACACACGTACAACTTCCTGTAAATCAAGAAAAAAAAATGGGAGGATTACTTTAACTAAAGGTAAACTAACCATACAAATAATCTTCAGACAAGATTATTCATTTTCACCTAGTACTACACACTTTGATCCTAATTAACCATTGCAATACCTTTCCAGCCATCCTTTATTATTATTATTATTATTATTATTATTATTAATTGACGTTTCAACCTTAGCAATTATTCATATGGTAACAAGTTTCAATATCCCCTCTCATTAATTTAAATAGATTAATTCTGGGGATCGTGGTTCACTGATGATGAATCTAACAGAGCATAGTTACTGATGCTTGAAAAAGCTCCAGGGAAAGGAGCGAAACGTACGTTGGTAATTTAACTTGAGGGAGTTACAATCCTTTTCTCCCTCTTACACTATACTCTTTCTCAACCACACAATTAGTGGTATTTTTTGTGTCACTTATTGATTCATTATTATTTTTTTTTTTCTTGGTGGTTTATTTCTTTTTAAATGTTTAAATAAAAGTTACATTTTAACTTATTCCAATCGGGACCTCACTATACAACTTGGATACTCTGGTTAAGTGTGCGAGTTCTTTCCATCCCTCTCCCATATGTTTGCAAGGATGGAGTATGTGCTGTAACCATTGTAACGGCTGCCATATATGCAAGACCTGTCATTTCATTTATTACTTTGTTAAATAAATAAATGTGTGTGATTCAAAAGCAAGAAGCACTGGTGCCCTGTGTTTATGTTGATTTTCTAAAGGTACCACTCCAGCATGTAAGCGGGGTCTGCTCCCTGAGACGTAGCCTGGGTATGGGAGATGTAGCTATGAGTGGGGTTTAGTACATACCGTAACTATAGCGTTGCACAATTATTGTAAAATTTCAATATCAGAGAGCCATCCTAACATTTTATTCTATGGATAAAATGTTTAAATCACTACACTGTCATAACAGTAGCGGGGGGGGACACCTGGTCTCTGTGCTTTATAGTTCACCACTGATTCATTTGTCTGTTAAACAGAAGAGCAGCTCCCAAGTTAGATGTTTAAGTAAAAAGATGCATAAAATTAAAATGCTTTTTAGAAATAGGAAATTATAGTTTGATTTCACATTTTCTTCTTTTGCACATGGGCAATTCACCAACTGCTTGAAAATCAATATATTACCTACTCCCACACAGAGGTGATGCTTGTGTGCATATATTCATGCAATCAGATACAAAGAATATTAAATCATATAAAAGGGGTAAATGGAATATTCCACATTGGTGCATCTCATATTTATCAATAAATAAACAATGGCTCTAAACCCCCCGCAGTTAGATTTAAAAAAAAAAAAAAAAAAAAAAAAAAAAAAAAAAAAAAAAAAAAAAAAAAAAAAGCATAAAATGGTACCACTTCTGCCGTTTGCACAGTTTTTTGCACACTAACGTTTAATATTACATTTCCCCAAAAGTCTGATTATGGAAGAAAAAAGTAAAAAGAGATGGTAAATTGTAGAAATAAATTACGTTCTCCTTGGCTGCAGACGATGATCGCTGTATGGTATCAAAGCCACAAGCTCCTTTTCTTGACCTGAAATAGGTGACCAGAAGAAGTACAATGTGCACACAAATGATCTGTATTTAAAGTGATACCAACAAAAGCAAAGGGAAGGTTATATAGGAATAATAACAGCAGATGGCCTGTGCTACAGTCCTTCTGTTACAAACAAACAATACTTTAAAAAAAAAAACCCAATCCGGGAAGAGTTCATTCAGCAGCCATTTTTATTTACTAATGTAAAGCACTGTGGGAGTTGTAGCTCTTCACAGACCTTCATCATTTCGAATGATTCTTTCCAACACTCAGGGAACTCTTTTGCAAAAAGAAGATCTCGGCTAAAACCTCAGTTTGCATGAAGTCTTTCAAATTTCCTTTATTTCAGACTAATTTATCATCTGTAATGAGGATTTGTCATCTGTTCAGATGCAAGCTGTGGACTGTAATAGGTTCATCTGAACGGGTGACTAATAGGGTCTAGTGGCTTGGGTTTGTAAACAGAAGATCTGGCATGTTGTTTTAAAAAAAAATAATAACAAAAAGTATTTTCCAATACAAATTATTTGGTAACCTATCGATTGTGAACCATTTTATACCAACATATTCCTATTTAAAAAGATAGAGACAAATGAAATGTGCAGTATGTAAGGCTGTAGAAAAATCTATTCAGACTCGCACAGAAATATTTATTTTTCTTATTAAGGGAATGTCTCCATTAATCAGCATATCAAAAACATATACTCTAGGGCAGTGTTTATTAGTAAACAACCTGTGTGCAGGATGTATTTTTATTACAGTTAAAGGGATGATTTGGTTAACAAAAATGTGAGCTGACACTACTGGTGTTGTCAAGTCATTGCAATACATGACTCTATGGGAGTGCTCCCCTGCAACTCTTGTTATTTTATGTAATTCCCCAGTAAATGGGAAAGATATGGTCACCAAGCTCTAAACTACTAAATATAAATGATTCTAGTGAACGTTTACTTTTTAGTCTGGCCAATCTTGCAGAGTAGCAATTATTTTAATATCCCCTTTCTTAATTCCGCAAGATGAGACAGTCTACCTGTCTCATTCATTAGAACTTAATCTTCCATAATACCAAGTGTGATATTTTGTCTGAAGTCACTTAAATAATGAAACATGAATTAAAGTTAATTTTCAACAATCTTTATAGTAGCGAAACATGTAAAAATACCCACAGGTATCAGTATCAATTTAACACACAGTAAAGCAGAGCTTCTTACTAGACGAGTGTCATTAAAGTTTATTGATAAGCTTTGGCATAATGTGAGCATCTGATAGTAGATTATACAAAGCTGATTTGATTTATACATCTGGTGAGCATTTTAGTACGACCGTTTGGTCGCTCTTATTGGCACGATTATTTGATTGGTGATTTCGTTTTTACCCACACAACTTTATTGCTGGGACTTTTGGATCTATTTGACATCTAATTTATTGTTGATTTGCACGATAGTGCTGTTTGTTGCGCTTCTTTTCAGGGACGACCAATCCCAAACCTTTTGCTGATAGTAGTCATGAACAAATACTGAAGATATGTGATAGGTTCACAGTAGCGCAAAAAAGAGCCGCGTTATTTAGAAGAGTGCGTCTATAAAATTCGCCACGTATTTCAGTCCAGCATATATACTAGACGCGCTGTTGTATTGTACTTACCCAATACAGCATCAACGCTCCCTCAGCTCCTCCTATCTGGCCGCATTTTATGCGTGGCATACATATGTACATATGCCAGCAAAAGTGTGACGTCAAGCGTTTGCGCTCGCGTTATGCGCTAGTGTGGCCAGAACAAGGTAAGTTCCATAGTGATTTGCAGCACAGATTTTTTTCTTTATGCATAGCGTATATACGCCGTGCATAAAAGCGCTAGTGTGAACCTAGCATTACAGTTGTGAAGCACTTCATTTATTTCTAAAAGAGAAGGAATTGGGTATAGACAGCCAGCATAGTACTTGGGTAGAACACTGGGAAGAAAAATAGTTTAAAGGACCAGTAACATGAGAAAAAGAAAGTTGCTATTGGTACAGTAGTTGCACTTGGGTAGAACACTGCATCAGGGAAATGCAGTCAATGGGATATATTTGTATTTTACAAAAGCATTCAGTAGGATATCTCCTAAAACATTACAGCATGAAGAGTATAGGATATTGCTTCTACTTGGGAAGAAAAGCAGTTTAAAGGACCAGTAACATGAGAAAAAGAAAGTTGCTATTGTACAGTAGTTTCCTTTGATTTCCTGATTTTTATTGGTTTGTGTTGTCTTTCTCATTCTGTTGGTTGTACCTAAATTAGGCTTTCTGGGGCACTTCTGAACATTTGTTTTCTAAACTTCCATAGAAAAAAAAAAAAAAAAAAAAAAAAAAAAAAAAAAAAAAAAAAAAAAAAAAAAAAAAAAAAAAACACTATTCAGCTTGTTATTGGTTGTGTAAAGACCAAACATCCTATACTGACTGAGATAAAGTGATAAGTAGCAGGGCTGGGCCTGTACTGTAGTGATTCTGGGAAGTAAAGTTTACATATTCACAAATAATGCTCTACTACATACAGTTATTAAATCTGATTGAGAGCTCTAATAGTCATTACTTTAATTCAATAGTGACATGATCCAGTGTCAAGAACATAAATTCCTTCCTAGTCTACTTGGGTGCTTTTTAGCCTTCCTGAGCACAAACGGTTTTGTAAAAAATTAATATAATGTATTTTGTCCTTTATGGTTACCTGACCTATCATTAAACAATAGCCACAGAAACATGTCCAGATTTCTACTCTAGCTGACCATGTGCCATTACCTCGTGGTATTCTTCCAGTGCCTCGGCAGGTTGGGCAGGTGACGGTACCCTTAGAATCTGCCTCTATGGAAGAAGAGGAACCAGAAGCTTCAATGTTGTTAATGCTCATATACGTGGGCGTTTTCTCTTCCACGTTTTCAGTTCCTAAAGGTGATCTCTCCTCTTTGTCTAGATGCACTTCATGTCTCCAGCCCGAAAGAAAGTTCTTCATGATTACACGGTATATTATCCTATTTAAATTGATGGAATTTAAATTAAAGGAATGAAAAAAAAAAAACCTCCACAAGACAATAACAAATTATCCTCATCTGAGAAAAACAATTCCTTCCCCTCTATAGTTATCCAGTACTCAGAACTTGTATGTATGTATTTATTCATTCAATTATATAGCGCTGATACATTACGCAACGCTTTACAGAGCTTCATCGTTCACTTCAGTCCCTGCTCTCTGGAGCTTACAATCTAGTTTTCCCTATTCAGTCACACTCACATAGACAGACGCAATTTCTAATAGTTCTACACTCCAGAAAGTTATCTGGCCTCCCCCACCCAAACGTTTCCCTAAATGCTTTAAAAGGTTGAACTATATTTAGTTATTTCAGTAGTAATCCCAAGACAAACATTTTTCTTACTCAGTATCAATATATTTGTGTTTTGTTTTCTAACTAGCTAGATCTAGTTGGTGAAACTTCTAACTAATAGTGTAAATTGATACTTACCTGCTTGATATAGTTTGGCCACAATTTACCATCATGAGCAGTTTCACCGAAACTCAGGGGGATGGGTCTATGTGAGGGACCAATGTCACTTACACAGACCTGGAAGTGAGCGGAGCGGCCATGTATTCATCTGAAGATCCTGGACTGTGGTTGATCAGATGAATACTTTGTGTACTGCTGCTAGATCAATTAGAGAAGTAGCAATTTACACTATAGCTTCCCCTTTTAACACATGAATGCCCTGGCTGCTTCTCGGGATCAGTAGACTCCATGCTACTATAGTTACAGCTGAGCTCTCTAATATATTAGAATATATATCACCTGATTAAAAACTGAAGAGCTTGCATTTATATTAAAGAGAAAGTTACAGCCATTTATAAATCAGCTTGATTTGCAGCTTAATTGCAATCTGCAAGCAATCTTTTCCTTATGCAGCGGGGGAGGTGTATTTTTACAATCACAAGAGGAACAAACGCATGCAATCTTCTGCAGAACTTCCTTAAAGTGACACACACCTGCCTTAATAAATTGCCAACAAAACTGTCACTCCATTTACCAGAAGTTTCTTCAGTCCATTGGAGCATTAGTCACATTTATACTACCTGCTTCCTTGTAACAGGGGCAGCAACGGGACAGTGCAAAAGCACATGCAGGATTGAAGTTTCCTATTGTGAACTTATTCCTCTGCCCACCTTTATCCACTCCCCCTTCTGCTTTAGCTACTCAGCACTGATTTCCTGCTTGGTGCCATGTGACATAGTCACATGACTCTTAGAAATTTATGCTGGAAACATAAGCAGGATGATGACAGTTCAATGCAAACTATTCATTTGCATGGACCTGACAGCTTTCCAGATCAGAACATATTCCAGTACAGCCTTGCACATTGCATTATTTCATAGGTGGCCATCTTTAAAAGGGAATGCTTTGCCTGCTAGCTGCCATAAAATAAAAACCTCTGGAAGTAAATTGTTACATTGTTTCTCTAAGTTTGGAACAATGTTAGTTTACATCACTAATGCTGCTCCAGCTAATTGGTATCATAGAGCTAATGACACCATAGTAATCCTCTCATATTGTTTTACTTTTAGGCTAGGTTTGCACAAGCGTATTATGAGCAGCGCATAATACGCTGGTGTGAAAAAAAAAAAAATGGCTGAATGAAAGCCAATGGTAGTCACCTAGTTCCAGACACACTAGCATATGATGCTGTGTCCGGAACGCTGTGTGTCACACTTTGGCCGGCGTATGATACGTTGCTCCTAAAATGTGACCACATAGGAAGTTGTCGCTAATAAGTACAATAGAAAAATAAGCTCAGCATATTTTTCTTTTTTCTCACGTTAGCGTATTATGCGCTGTGCATAATACGCTAGTGTGAACCTAGCCTTAACTTGCGGTGTCCATGCTTATTTTTATATTCATGAGATCCATACTAGGGTCACTGGTTTTTTAACACATATTAATACCTAATTCCTTGACTTTGGCGATATATGAAGATGCTTCCCTGCAGTGAATTTAAGTAAATCTTGTTATATTTCTAACTTCTTTTTATTTTGGCTGATTGTTGTTTGCTAATTTGCTAGTTGCTTGGCTCTTTAAAGGGGAAGTGAAGGCTAAAACTATTATTATCCCAAAACAAATATTTTTCCTTATTTACTGTCTTTATATTTTTTTCTGCACTTTTCAGATATTATCTTCTGAATTTATTTTCAAAAGCTAGATGCATAACTTTCAGGCAGCAAGTACAGCATTTGTTTAAAGTGTAAGCAGAAATGGTTGGAATAATTTTAATAATCTTTAAATGTTACTAAAACTCTGCACCGTGTGAAGTTTTGTCCAGTCACAGTGTGACAATGATTGAGAAGGTAATAGCAAATAAAGAAAAGAAATAAGAACTAATACATATCAGACAAAAGGATAAATAATAAAAACTATGACTTTAGGCCCCCTTTTAGTTCTTACACAGGCTGTTTGGTTTGTTTAAAGTTAGCAAAGAAAATGCAGGGTTTTATAACTGTCCATATGCAAGGATGCATGAAAATGTGTTGTCTTTTTCCAGTCTGGAAAAACTTAGAACCTAAATCCAAAAAATCAGAACCTAAATAAAATGAAAATGTGACTGGGTTTGTTTATACATATATAGAATATATATACAGTATATATACTGTATATATACAGTATATACAGTATATATATATATATATATTACAAATGACTATAAACATGGCTGTATAAGGGCACAAGATATGTAAAAATGTGTACCTCCTGGGTGATTGGTCCCTCTGCCACAACCTCTGCAGTTCCACAACATCAGTGCCCACTGCCAACCAGATCCCGTGAAGTTTTATATTAGTTATTCTAAGTAAAAACAATTCTGCCAAGGTTTAAAACTCAAACTGACAGATGTCACGCCTGCACGCAGACATCAGCGAGCGCTTTAAAGGGATTCCAGTCTTGGCGAGGCGACTCGAGTGCTCTTGCCGAGACTGTAATCCCTTTAAAGCGTTTGCTGATGTCCGCGTGCAGGACATCAGCGAGCGCCTAACAGTCTGTGCGAAGTGAGGCGAAGGATACGGACCTCACTTCGCACTATGGTGAATTCCCCCCTATGTCCCAAAAGATATGAGTATATACATATGCAAAAGTCAATCTTATTGAATGAAAAGCCAGTATGTTACTGTTCAGGTGCTGCTATCTAGTTATTTAATTATCTTGTGATATGGCACAATTGCTGTGTTTATGCACTTCTTTCTTTTATAGAATATGGTGGCTCAGTGGTTAGCACTGCTGGGTTCTGAGTTCAACTCCACCCTGGCCTTCATCTGCATGGAGTTTGTATGTTCTCCCCGCACCTGTGTGGGTTTCCTCCGGGCACTCTGGTTTCCTCCCACAATCCAAAAACATACGTGTGTATATGACTGAATAGGGAAACTAGATTGTAAGCTTCATGGCTTATGACTGAAGTGAATGATGATTCTCTGTAAAGTGCTGTGTAATATATCAGAGCGGTATAAATGAATAAATAAAACACAAGGTTTAAAATTGAATTTCTTTTAACCTATTGCAAGTAGAGTAGAGCTGTTCAAAGGTAGTATTGGTGTTTGTTTACCCAACTTTTTTAGTTTGCATTTTGTAAACATGCAATATACTCTCCTGTTTATTATCTGCATCTTCTTTTCTACTTGTTCCAGCAGAGCACAAGTATGACTTCATTTAGTAGACTGATGATGTATAGTGTATGTGTAAGCAGCACAGCCAGCGTTAGCAAGCATGAATGATGATGATCTGGAGGTAGCCGATGTTCATGGGGTTTGGATTTGACATTTATTTGTTACTTTGGAGCTTATATGAATAGAAAGAAGAAATAAATGAGAATAAAAGAGGCACAGTTTTCTGGGATCCTTGATGTCGAGAAGAGAGTGATAAAGTTGGGAATATTTCATTCTTTTTCACCACTGTTGGCTGTACTGCTGAGACTGCAAACAATCAGAAGGAAATGTAATTAACACATACAGTAAAACGTTGTAAAATCAATGTAAATTCTAGATCAAGTTAGAGGTGCTCACATATACACAGTTTTGGTATCCAGCATGTGACCCTGAAGGCATGTCATATTACATACACTTGCAGAGTGGTGCATCTGCCTAAATGTGATTCAGAGACAAGCTGATGCATTACCAGTATAAATGCTGCTTTAAAAGCTTAACTATTTCTTTGCATGGTGCTAAATACATTAGTATTTGGTTTACACAGCCACTTACAATGTATGCCATAAAAGCTTGCCCATAACACATCTCTTCCACCTGTCGATTTTTCCTTCTCAACATTGCTAAGACCCACCCCTTTTTCTCTCGCTCCAATGCTAACACCCTCATGCATGTTCTCGACCTATCCTGCCTGGACTACTGCAATGTTCTTCTATCTGGCCTTCCGGCTACCTGCCTCGCCCCGCACCAGTCTATTCTAAATTCTGCTGCCAGAACTGCCTCTCTCCCAATCCCTCTCTGCTCCTTGGCTCCCTGTAAGCAAACAAATCATCTACAGTGTTCTCTTTTTGATATTTAGGGAACTTCACTCTGTTGCCTCTCCCTATATCTCCTCTCTTGTATGCCCGTACATTCCTCGTCGTCAACTGCGCTCCTTCCAAAGCAACCAGCTTTGTGTGCCACATACCAATACTGTCCTTTCCTGTCTTAAAAACAGTTTTCTCTCTCTGCCACTCACATCTGGAATTCTATGCCCCTTTATCTTCGTCAGGAACATTCCCTCCACACTTTTGAAACCAAACTAAAATCCTACCTTTTGGAGCACTAGCACTGATATTTAGCACTGATTTTTATAAAAGGTTGGGGACCGCTACATTTTCAGGCTATAGCAAGTAAAATAAATTGTATATATAGTATAATATAGTATAGTATAGTACAGAATAGTATAGTACAGTACAGTACAGTATAGTATAGTATAGTATAGTGTAGTATAGTACAGTACAGTACAGTACAGTATAGTATAGTGTAGTATAGTACAGTACAGTATAGTATAGTATAGTGTAGTATAGTACAGTACAGTATAGTATAGTGTAGTATAGTACAGTACAGTACAGTATAGTATAGTGT